>SKCR01024780.1:0-19805 GCA_019454045.1 Zanthoxylum bungeanum
AATTTGTATTGTGCAATGTTAACCATTGATTTTGATTTTGTTGTGTGTGACCTTTTGAGTTCCCCTCAAGTTGGATATGAAATGAATCGTGATAATTTAATCGAACATAAATTATCCTTCGATCAGATGGTCGTTCGATTTCAATGACCAAGGTTGACATCTAGCAACATGCCAAGGCCCCCAAATGAGAAGGAAAGATATATACCCATTATGTATGTGATTTACATATGATACGGTCCTTCGCCTCACTGTATCCCCACCGTTTGACCTAGGGTATGGAAAATGTCTACCTATATAGTCAAAGGTATGATGTTGATAGTGTCATGAATCGTGCTAACCCAAGAATCTCACATGATTCTTCCGCTGCGGCCACAGTCTCAAGCACTGATCACACATATCAACCCGCGAACTGGAATACTACTCTTATAAGAAAATATTATCCGAGAGAGTGGCGATTCTCTGTTGTATCTTTATAAACTTCATGTGTTTCAACAAATGAACCAATCATACCCTTATGACCAGATCTTTTGAACCGGGGAAGAGAATGTCAAAGTCATTTGATCCACACATAAGATTGTAAAGACCTCAAGTCTAAGGACTAGTCATACAATCGATACATGAAAGTTCTCACAGACACATGGGATAAACACTCAATGTGAAAACTTTCGGCGGTCAGTTCGATGGACACGAGCAACTCATGCATCCATGTGATACACCAAGCGGACGGATCTCCGCTAGTAGCCTATAAGATCGGCTACCCCACTTAAGGGTAGATCATATCATCATGCTAGTCTCTCCGCTTTGTGAACGCCCAAATTATTCACAAAACTATGACTAGGAACGTTTGAGAGTAATGATTCTCATAAGGCGTGGAAGTCATCATCTTATTACTCCAAGGGCTTTATTACAGTGTTTGATGATTCATATAATTTATGTAAGACACGTATAATAAAGATTGTCCTTTTATTAATTAATGAAAATATTGCAAATACATGTACATATAGCCCATCCACAAGTTGGGTATAGGGCATATCCCTAACATGAACATGGATCATTCCTTATAAAGGCATGAAATGGTGCCTTAAGGACACCCTTTGAGTTGTGGTGCAACCCTCCAAAAGGTTGTACCCCTTCCATGCTTCTCAATTGGAGGACATGTCCCTATAGAGTATCTTCCAATGGACATGTCCCTCCTCCATCTTAACCAACCATATTTGAAGAATTTACAACATTCATTAATTAGATAATCAAAACCATCATATATAAGTTTTTCCCATTGTCGAGTTAGGACATAAGAGCGGTAATATAAAACAGTGATAGAGAGAGTATGATTGCTTGTGTTGACCAGTTTTTTCTTCTTCTTCTTCTTTTCTTCTTCTTCTTTTTTTTTTTTTTTTTTTTTTTTTTTTTTTTTTTTTTGATAAAGCTGAAGTCGAGGTTATGAGTTTTGAGATTCGATTAGTTCGCCATGTTGGGCACTTGGGCTTAGCTCTTTAATAACTGAGATAGATTCTTGACGTGTCATGTAGTTGGTAATATGGAAATTTAGGATGCGTTTGATAGAGAGTTGGGATAATTTTAGGGATATGTGTGAGTGTATTTAATTTTTTTAATGGAACAAACGTTAAAATATGAGTTAGCTTAAAAAAAAGCTTATATTATAAACTATGATTTTGTGAGTATTAGTGTTAATGTTAAAGCTACAGTGAAAATTTTGAGATAATTTTAGGGATAAATGTGAGTATGTTTAATTTTTTTGATGGAACATACGTTAAATATATAAGTTACCATAAAAAAATAAGTTTACATTATGAATTATGATTTGATAAGTATTAACGTTAATGTTAAAGAATGTGTTTGGGGTAACATTTAAATGAGATTATGCATGGCAACGGGCCGGACCGGGCCAAAACCGGCCCGATTTGTCCAAAAAAAAATATATTATATAAATATTGAAATACAATTAATAATAGTGGGGGATTATTAACGGATATGACGTTATGGTTTTGCAGCTATCATTCATCTCTACGGTTGGATTTTTAATCAACGGTTATCCTATTTTTCTTTTCAAATTATCTGAATCCAAAATAATACTATTTGTACATATTCATTGCATGAAACGTGTATAAAAATTAAAAACACAGTAACAAAACACTTGAAGACATATAATGTTGTTTTTGTTTTTTAAACTTATTATTATAATAGTTTACTATTATTGCAACACTTATTAATTAAAAATAATAATAATTTAATGAGAATCCTAATCATTAAAAAAATAACTTCTAAATTTTTAAGGGAAAAATTTTATTTTTATTACCAAAATTTAAATATAACGAGAACCCCAAATTGAAGTTCTAACTTATTAAACCTAAAATAATTAAAAAAAAAATTAATGATTACGCAAATCAATAAAAATATACAAATCTGTCAAGCTTGGGATTATTAGTAACTTGTGCAAATTAATTATTTGATTAATTAATTAAAAGGAAAGATGACCTAGATGTTGTGATTCACCGATCACTTTAGAGTGTTTTTGAGGAAAAACCGAATTGTATTTCTATTACTACAAGAATAGATTACACAAGTTTACAACTAGAAACTTAACAAAAAACATCACACTCTCAAGCTCTCTACTTGGAGCTTACACACACTTTGGGATATCATAACTGAGGTCTGAGAGCTCATTTTATAGTGCCCAAACCGCGTGAACAGTGCCACGCGGTTTGGCACTTGCTGGCAACACATACACACACAGCTTGCACTCACATCTCACAGCACACATAGGCTGTAAACACACACACACGTTTTTGCAAGTTGTATTCAACTTTTGGTGCTTCCAGCTCCAGCTTGCTGGATCTCACTTTGCTTTCGGTGCTGCCGTGTTTTCAACAAATCTCCCCCTCGGTGAAGATTTTTCCAAAATATGAGCCGACCATCAATCACCCAAATCCGGATCATTCAAAGGATCCTCCCCTGGCTACATCTGTATGACTGCCTACGTACCCTGAGTTGGGATCAAGCCAATCGTAGTTCTCTGTATCTGAAAAACAATCGTCATCTAACAGCTATCCCGGTTATGTCTCTGCACAACTCTAGCTTGTCCCGATCATTGTTCCTTTGTGGACATGTCGGCTGTGTCTCTGCACAGCATACTTCACTGCATCTCTGTACAATATTCTCATGCTATGTCTCTGCATAGTTCTGCTGCCATATTTCTTCACCCATTTGTTCCTCAGTGCCTTCTTGCCTTTGGGAAACTCTCTGGCTCCCCCACATCAGTAAGCATAATATATTCGGATCCCGGATATCTGGTTGATGGAATCCTGCCTCGTTCAGATCTTATTGTCTGAGGTCTACTGATTTCTGGAGGTCTGTCATCATCCATCTCTGTGAATGATCTTGCAGCTTCTAGTGGAGTGGGTTGCGGCTCCCCCTGCTCAACACTTTATTTTGTAATTTCCGATGGAACAGGCTGTGTCTCCCCCTGCTCAACATCTCTATCTGCCTCCTCTGGTTCTGCTTCTGGAATTTCCTCGTGCACCATATCTGTGGCCAATTGTGCTGGTGCTGGGTCTGGATTTCTGTTGGCATTGGAATTGTAGACATCCTGGGTATTTCAATGTCTTCAATTGTCTGGTCTTCGAGAAACTCTACTATCTGTTCTGATTCTGATGACCATCTTTTCCTTCGGATCCCATAGTCTGTATCCAAATTCTTCATCTCCATGGCCTAGGAATATACATGGAGTTTTTCTTGCATCGAGCTTCTTCCTGAGCTCCTTGGATACATGTGCAACAGCTAAACAACCGAATACTCTACGGTGAGTGTAGGAGGGATTCTTACCAGACCACATTTTTTTCGAAATCTCCATGTTCAACGGTTCAGTTGGTGATCTATTGATCAGGTAACAGGCAGCACGAACAGCTTCTCCCCAGAATGGCTTTGGCAGCTTAGCCATACTGATCATTCCTCTGACTTTCTCCATAATGGTGCGGTTCATGCTTGCAGCGACACCATTATGTTGTGGAGTGTGTGGAACAGTTCTCTCATGTCGAATGCTATGTCTCGTGCAGTAGGCTTCGAACTCCCTGGAACTGTACTTGCCTCCATCGTCTGTGCGAAGGCACTTCAGCTTCTTCCATGTTTCATGCTCTACCATGGCGTGTAACAACTTGAACTGATCTAGGACTTAATCCTTCGTCTTGAGGAAATACACCCAGATTTTTCGAGAAGCATCATCAATGAAAGTCAGAAAATATTTGTTACCGCCCAATGAATCAACCTCCAAGGGACCACAAACATCAGAGTGCACCAGACTGAGCAACTCTGATCTTCTCTCTGAAGAGAAATCAAATGAGACTCTGCGTTGCTTACCAATCGAGTAGTGGTTGCAAGGACCTCGTGCAGCATCCTTGATAAGCTCCTTCTTGTTCAGGGTAGACAACCCTCTCCCACTCATGTGTCCGAGTCTCCGATTCCACAGATTTTGAGAAGCCTCTTTTTCAGCTACATTGAGGCTGTCTGCACAAATTTTCACATGAGTCTTGTATAGTGCGCCGCAAGCATGTCCTCGGGCGACAACCATGACACCTTTCGTCATTCTCCATGTGCCATTTCTGAAGTGATTTTCATAGCCCTGTTTGTCAAGAGCTATCCCCGAGAGTACATTCAGCCGAAGTTCTGGAACATGCAGGACATCCTTCAATGTCAATGTATACCCGACATTTGTTCGCAACTGAATATCACCCATTCCTACTATCCCAGAGGAAATGATATTTCCCATCTTCACTGCTCCAAAGTCTCCCGCTTTGTAGGTTGTGAAGTAATCTCTGTTAGGAGTGACGTGGTATGATGCTGCAGTATCTACCACCCACTCAACATCTTGGGTTGCGTTGTGAAGGCATGTCTCTTCCTGTATGGAGCATATTGCTACATCTGCTTGGACAATGACCAGTGTCTCTCCTTCGTCATTCTTCGGCTGGTGATTGCCTTCTCTCTGCTCTCGTTGCAGTTTTCGGTAATTCTTCTTTAGGTGGCCTACAATGCCACAATGGTAGCACTTATAGGTAGGCTTCCTTCCATCTGAGGATCTACCCCTGGTTGTGCTTCTGCCTCTCTCTCCGTCTCTTCCTTGATGTCTTCCTCGAGTCTCTGTGACGAAGACTTCTGTCTGTTCTGAGCCAACATCTTTTCTCCTGGACTCTTCATTCGACATGGCATCTTTTACCATAGGCATGGTAACTTTACCTCATGGAGCGGAATTGCTGAGAGTAACCACCAATGTCTCCCAGCTATCAGGAAGGGAACTGAGTAGTAAGAGGGCTTGTACTTCATCTCCCAGTTGCATGTCTACTGCAGACAACTGGTTCACCAGGCTCTGGAACTCGTTGGTGTGTTCCGCAACGGAAGTTCCACTCCGTAGCTTCAGGTTCACCAAACGCCTCATTAACAGGGCTTTATTCCGAGCTGTCTTGGCCTGGAACATGTCTTCCAGCTTTATCCACATCCCGTAAGCATCTAAATCATGTGCTACGTGGTGGAAGACACTGTGACCGATCCACTGCCTTATCTGACCCAAAGTTCTGTTGTTGAGTTTATTCCAGTCATACTCCTTAACAGACTCTGGTTTCACTCCCTTCAACTCGATGACATCAAACAAATCTTTGCAATGCAAAAAATCTATCATCCGAGGTCTCCAGCGGGAGTAATTAGTTGCAGCCAGTTTAATCATTGCACCAGAAGACGAATCTCCAATTTCCATTTTAAGTTTAAAATGTAAATACAACAAAATTGGGGCTGAATTTCACAATTCCGAGGTTACCGTTGCGTCCGGAACGGTCGAAAATGGTGGAATAGACACTTCGTTGGTCTAAATCCGACACAGGGGCTGATTTGTAAATTCCTAAAAGTTCTGGGTCAAAATTGTAAATTTCAAAACTTCAGGGGGCTAAATGAAATTTACCAGGCTGCTGACGTGGCACTGCTGATGTGGCAAGTGGGACCGGTTTTGCTGACGTGGCGGATGACGTGTCTGCTGACTGGGCGCTGACGACGCTCTGACTGGGCGTGACGTGGCGCTGACGTGGCGGCCACGCGGATCGTCTTCAACCTTCAGCGCGCGTGAGGCACGTGTCTGCGAGTGGCGGCACGTGGGAGTTCTCTGCCTGGCGCGTGCGGGCTCCTTGGACCTCCGTTCGATCGCCGGAAAATACCAACGTGCTCGTCTCGACGTGAACTAGCTGATGGTTTACTCAAAGTTGATTTTTGACAACTTTGCCGGAACTCAAATTTTCCGAACCGAGCTCCGTTCTTCGGTTTTTCAACCCCAAAGAAGAACCAAAGCTACTGATACCACTTGTTGAGGAAAAACCGAATTGTATTTCTATTACTACAAGAATAGATTACACAAGTTTACAACTAGAAACTTAACAAAAAACCTCACACTCTCAAGCTCTCTACTTGGAGCTTACACACACTTTGGGATATCATAACTGAGGTCTAAGAGCTCATTTTATAGTGCCCAAACCGCGTGAACAGTGCCACGCGGTTTGGCACTTGCTGGCAACACATACACACACAGCTTGCACTCACAGCTCACAGCACACACAGGCTGTAAACACACACACACACACGTTTTTGCAAGTTGTATTCAACTTTTGGTGCTTCCAGCTCCAGCTTGCTGGATCTCACTTTGCTTTCAGTGCTGCCGTGTTTTCAACACTAGAGTCGAAGACGAGGCAAGGTGACGATGACGAAGAGAGAAAGAAATTAGGGCAAATCACAAATGGGCTTATGGGCGTGAGTGTGTGAGCTGTGACTTTTGATTTTTTGTGAATTTTTTTTTATTTAAGCCTGGGCCGGGCCAGGCCGGGTGTCACGGGCTAAACTTTGGTATCACCAAGTTGAATCCGTGCGGCACTTGTTAACGTTGCGTCTAACAAGTCAACATAGAATTGACCCTACAATGTCGTACACATGGTTAGCCATCTATATAATGTGGACATTATTAGGCAACAAAGTTAAGAATACATCGATAAGCACACATCCACATGGCACAAGATAAAGAAACACATATTAGGCATATTGCATATACATTCAAGCATCACATTTGGACAAAGCGATTGAAAATCAAAAGAAGCATGTTTCATTAAGCAAGCCAACTAAGGGCGAGGGAGTACACAGCTAAAGCCCCTAATATGCTGGTGGCCAAGGCCATTATAAGGTGCCCGGGTCACCCCCTAAAGAGGTTTTAAAGACATTGCACAAGTGGCACTAAGAAACACACATGATGCTTGAGTTGTCACCCCCTAAAATAGAAAAAAAATAAGAAAAATACAAAGTGCACCCTAGCACCACAACACAAGCGGCCATGGGCAAGACATTGGCCCTGGACAAGCTTGGATTGTATGTGTGTTAAATCCTCCCCCATTTAATTTTTCGACGTCCTCGTCGACATGTCTGATTTGTTCCTCCTCTGCTCTTCACCTCGGTGCTTACAGCCTTGAAAATCTCCACTATTCTGCTTCAGTTGCTGCAGGTCTTCGGCTCTCTCGTCTCGATGCTGAAGGGCTGTAAAGTCTTCGATCTTCTGCTTGAACTGCTGCAGGTCTTCGGCTCTCTCCCAACTCGTTTCTTCATCTCCCAGTTCTCTCCACTTCACTAGGAACTCCTTTCCACATCGCTGGTCCCCGGTCACTTCCCTTTCTGCCAAAATCTCCTCAACTTCCTTCGTAGCTCTCTTCATTGTTGGTCCTTCAATCTCTGACCTTTGTGGTTGGTTACGAGATGCATCACCGTTATCTGCATGAAAATGTCTCAACCTGCTGACATGAAAAACTGGGTGCATCTTCATCCACGCTGGATTGTAGGAAGTTTTCCCACCTTCTTAAAAATGGCAACATGTCCTTCATACTTCCTCACCAGTCTCTTGTCTTTGTTCTCTCTGAACCGCATTTGCTCTGGACTCAGCTTGATTAACACCAAATCTTCGGGTTGGAATTCAATGGGTCTCCTATGTTGATCTGCCCATTTCTTCATCCTCGCGGAGGCTTTCTCCAAGTATGCTCGAGCAATCTCTGCATTGGTTCTCCATTCCTTCGTGAAGTTGAAAGCCCGTGGACTCTTCCCTATATACTCTGTCACTATGTGTGGGAGTAGAGGTTGTTGACCCATCACAATTTCAAAAGGAGTTTTATTGGTAGCGGAGCTCTTCTGAGAGTTGAAGCAAAATTGGGCAACATCAAGAAGTTGTGCCCAATTTCTCTAGTTGGCACTAACAAAGTGGCGTAAGTACTCCTCTAGCATCCCGTTGAATCTCTCTGTCTGTCCATCAGTCTCATGGTGGTAACTTGTTGACATGTTCAGTTGGGAACCAAGTAGTTTGAAAAGTTCAGACCAGAAGGTCCCTGCAAATCTCTGGTTTCGATCACTCACAATCTGTCTAGGCACGTCCCAATACTTCACCACGTGTTTGAAGAATAATTTCGCAGTTTCTTCTGCCTTACAGTACTTGGATGCTGGTATGAATGTCGCGTATTTGGAGAACCTATCAACAATTACCAAGATGTTGGTTAGTTCACCAATTTTTGGAAGGTTGGTTATGAAGTCAAGAGAGACGCTCTCACATGGCCTATTGGGGACACTCAATGATTCTAATAACCCATGGGTCTTCAACTTATCTACTTTGTCCTGCTGGCAAATGAGGCAAGTCTTAGTGTACTCAGTCACATCATCCCGCATCTGTGGCCAGTAGTATCCTTGTTTTAATAATGCATGGGTCCTCTGCCAACCCGGGTGGCCGACCCATAAGGTATCATGACATTCTTTCATTAGAATCCTCCGTAGGTTTTCTGTTTTGGGAACATACAAACGATTTCCTTTTGTCAACAAAAGCCCATCTTCGAGCCAGAACCGACGAGCCCTGCCCTCACTGACTAACTTCAGAAGTGCTTTAGAGACATGATCCTTCTCCAAGTTGTTTCAGATGAGTTCTCTAATAGGTGTAGAGATGGTACTGAAAGACATGTTGGCCAACGCCTTTAAGTGAATAAATTCAGACTTTCGACTCAAAGCGTCTGCCACCTGATTCAACATCATGCTTTGTGCTCAAAATGAAAGTCAAATTCAGCCAAGAACTCATGCCATCGAGCCTGTTTCAGAGTAAGCTTCGGTTGAGTGAGAAAATAGCTGACTGCGGAGTTATCTGTTTTCACTACAAATCTCCACCCAAGGAGGTAGTGTCTCCACACCCGCAAATAATGTATCACCACTAATAGCTCCTTTTCATGTGCCGTATATCGTCGCTCTGCTTCGGAAAGCTTACGACTCTGATAGGCAATATGATGGCCTTCCTGTAGCAACATTCCTCCAAGTGCAAAGTTATAAGCATCCGTCTGAACTTCAAATGATTTGGTGATATCTGGGAGTATGAGTACTGGGTCTTCTACCATCGCTTCCTTTAGGCTCTCAAAGGCTTCTGTGCATACATCGGTCCATTCCCATGCTACTTCTTTCTTCAATAGTTCCATCGGCGGTATTGCCTTCTTTGAGTATCCATTTACGAATTTCCTATAGTAGTTGGTAAGCCCAATGAAGGACCGTAATTCCCTGACATTGGTTGGGGTGCTCCACTCGTGAATTGCACGTACTTTCTCCATGTCCATTCGGATATGAACCTGTTCTATAATGTGGCCGAGGAATCTGATGCGTTTTCAGGCGAATGAGCATTTCTCCCTCTTCACAAACAGTCTATTATCCTTCAGTTTCTGGAATACCAGAGCAAGATGTCTTTTGTGTTCCTCCAAGGTGGTGCTATAGAACACAATGTTATCCAGGTAAACCACCACAAATTTGTCAAGGTATTCATGGAAGACTTCATTCATCAACGTGCAAAATATTACAGGGGCATTAGTCAACCCAAACGGCATCACCAAGAACTCAAATGCTTCATATCGTGTAACATAAGTCGTATTCGGTTCATCCCTTTCCGCGATTCTTACTTGATAATAAGCTGAACGTAAGTCCAGCTTCGTAAAGTACTTTGCCCCACTCAACTGGTCAAACAAATCAGCTATAAGGGGAATGAGGTAGGTGTTCTGCACTGTCAACTTGTTCAGAGCCTTGTAGTCGATGCACAACCTCAAACTTCCATCTTGTTTCTTCTGAAATAACACAGGGGCTCCAAATGGGGCCTTCGAAGGTCTGATGAAGCCTGCCTCCAACAGTTCATCTAGTTGCTTGCAAAGTTCTGCTAATTCTGGTGGCGTCATTCAGTAGGGTGCTCTTGCTGGGGGTTTTGCTGAATGAACTAATTCAATTTGGTGATCGATGGACCTCCTCTGAGGTAAGGCCCTAGGAAGCTGGTCAGACATCACTTCTGCAAATTCTTCTAACACCTTGTTGATCTCAGGTGCATGGGTTTCCTCTCTCTCTCTCTTCTCCAATTGGTGTAAGGATGGCAATGAACGTCAGCTCTCGTCTCTTGATCCCCTTCTTAAACTAAATTGCGGATAAAAGTTTCCCCTCCGTGGGCGGTTTTACCTTTGCTGGTACTAATGTAGGTTTCTCCCCATAATCAACGAGCTCCCTGCAGCGGGGATAAGGATGGCCCCATTGTCGAGCAAAAATTCCATTCCTAGAATAATATCGAAGTCATTCATTTGGACCGCTACAAGGTCAGTTTGACCTTCCTACGTGCCGATCTTCACTTTCACTTGCCTCGCTAGCCCACTCGTGGGTAGCGCTTGTGAATTAATCGCCTTCATACGGCCAACGTCTCGCTCCAACTTGAGCCCCAGACGCTTCGCTTCAGCAGTAGAAATAAAGTTATGGGTGGCCCATGTGTCTATCATAATACTTTTTGCCGCAACCCCATTAATCAGCGCATCAACAAACATAAGGCCTTTTCTCGAGACATTCTGAGTTTCTGGCTATTTGTTTAAGGCGTTGAGCATCCTCAATGCCACCATTCGGCCAGATTCTTCCCATTCTGGTTCCTTCTCGGCCACACGTCATCGTTCTTCCTCTTCTTCTTGTGCTAGGAGGGCAGTCATTCTAGATTTCTTCGGGCATTCCATAGCTCGATGTGGTCCATCACAAATCCAACAACTTAATGGCTTTTTCCCATTTGGAGGACCACTCTAGGGCGCCGGCCATTTGGAGTTTGAGGAATTTGACTCTCATCTCTTGTCTGCTCCCCCACTTTTATCATTGCTCCAATTCCTGGCCTTCTTGTTCCCATTGTCATTATTGGTATGTGCCGGTAGAGGTCTCTTTAACGGAGGGCCCTCGAGGGAGTAGTCTGTTAGTTGCTCTGCATCAACTTGTGCGGAAGGCAAATCATTTACTCGTTGTCTCTGTAACTCAGTTCTGGCCCAAAGATTCAACCCCTCTATAAAATAGAGGAGTTTGTCTTGCTCGGACATGTCTCGAATATCTAGCATCAATCCTAAGAACTTTCTAACATATTCCCGGATGGAGCCTGTATGCTTCAGTTCTCGTAATTGTCTTCGAGCCATGTAAGCCACATTCCCTGGTAGGAATTGGGTTTTTAGCTCACGCTTTAAATCCTCCCAATTGTTAATAGCACATCTACCTTCTTGGATTTCTATGTATTTTGCCCTCCACCAAGACTTTGCATCTCCGGACAAGTACATCAAGGTTATTGAGACATTGTCATCTTCCTCTTCTATTCGTGAAGCTTTGAAGTATTGCTCCATATTAAAGAGGAAATTTTCGAGGGCTTGTGCATCTCTAACACCTTCGTACACTCTAGGCTCTCGGATTTGGGACCTCTTCTGCTCTATGTTTTGAGTAGTCGTGGGCAAGTTCGAGACAACGAGGGCGGTGAGATTCACCATAACACTCAACTCGGCCGACTGCTCTTTCAAGACACTCACGGCGTCCTGCCAATTGTTGGCATGTTCCCCCTCTGGTGGGGCACTGGTGCCATCACCTGTTGCTTGAGTCTCTAAGGTACTTACCCTGGTTGTTAGGGTCTCAAGTACCTTGATAGTTTTCCTGAAGTTTTCGACATCTGAAGTTTTGTTCGTGAGTGTTGTGATGTAGCCATCAATATCCCCTAGTTTTTTCTCGACAGCATCCAAGCGCGTTTTTGTGGAGGACTTCGTAGCCATTTTACAATGCAATCTTGAACCATGCTCTGATACCAACTGTCACGGGCTAAACTTTGGTGTCACCAAGTTGAGTCCGTGCGGCACTTGTTAACGTTGCGTCTAACAAGTCAGCCTAGAATTGACCCTGTAAGGTCATATCCATGGTTAGCCATCTATATAATGTGGACATTATTAGGCAACAAAGTTGAGCATACATCGATAAGCACACATCCACATGACATAAGACAAAGAAACACATATTAGGCATATTGCATATACATTCAAGCATCACATTTGGACAAAGCGATTGAAAATCAAAAGAAGCATGTTTCATTAAGCAAGCCAACTAAGGGCGAGTGAGTATACAGCTAAAACTCATAGTATGTTGGTGGCCAATGCCCTTCTAAGGTGCCCTGGTCACCCCACTAAAGAGGTTTTAAAGACATTGCACAAGTGGCATTAGGAAACACACATGATGCTTGAGTTGTCACCCCCCCTAAAATGGAAAATAAAATAAAAATAGGAAAAATACAAAGTGCACCCTAGCACCATAACACAAGCGGCCATGAGCAAGACATTGGCCATGGACAAGCCTGGATTGTAGGTGCGTTACATCGGGTCCGATCTTAAATCGTCGAGCCCGCCGGTTTCTAGGGCCCGACCCGGGATTTTGGTATCCCGAACCGGGCTCGGGCTTTTCTACCATCCATAAATGAGATTCTCTATTTCTACTTTCTACTTTAAATTAAAAATAATAATAATAACTATAAACAACTTTATACAAAGAATAATATAATTGGTGAAATAAAAAAGAATCCATCAACTTTCAACAATAAATTAAATAAAAAAAAATTCCTTAACTCCTTGCCACCACTACACCATGACTAGAGATGGCAATTTTACCCACAAACCCACAAAAACCCGCCCGCAATGGGTAGGATTTGGTAAATATATTACTGGGTGCGGTGCGGGTTTGGTAATTTAAAGTAGAACCCGCTGCGGATGCGGTGCGGGTTTGGTAATTAAGAAAAAAAATGCGGGTATCCGTTGCGGGTATCCGCATACCCGCAATATTATTTTTTATTAATTAATATTTTTAGGACAATATACAAAAATCTTCATATAAAATAACTAACAAAACTTAAACCTAAAACATTAATCCACAGTTCCACACTCCCACTCAGCCGCAGCCGCACCCTGCCTATCTGAAGATTTTTTGCATGACTATTATTATTATTTTTAATCACACTTGTTAATAAATTATAATACAAAATTTGGATTAAGTTCATATGATCAGAACGGGAGAGGAGCAAAATAAGCTAATGTTTGCAGCAACTTCAGTAGCTTTCCTGCTTCTTCATTACACTTACACCACTTGAGCTTTGTAAGCATCACTTTCATTACAATAGCATAAAAATATGACCAAAGATTGATAATTACTTTTTACCTTATTGTCGATTAAGTTGGCTAACTTAGATCATTATAATTATGAAGGGAATAATTCGTTTTAATTATGTTTATATGAAAAAATAAACATATGGTACCGAGTCTTTCATACATTATGTTATCTATGTACTGTATATACATACATTGCATGTTGTATATGTTAATGAAAATAAATGTGAAAACTATAGGTAGTAATTAAAAATAAATTATTTAATTAAAAAAATTATATTATTAAGAACACAAAGTAATTCAATATTTTAAAAACCCGCAAAAAATCCGTTGGGTACCAATGCAGGTTTGATAATTTATTTTTATATGCGGTGCGGGTTTGGTAATGAAAATTAAAACCCGCAACGGGTATGGTGCGGATTTGGTAATTTATTTACATATGCGGGTGCGGGTTTGGTAATGGCAAACCCGCACCATACCCTACCCACTGCTATCCCTAACCATGACATTGCATCTTTCATTGTAGTGGGCTAGCGATGTCTTCTTCCTTGAAGCATTTTCCCACCAGCCAAACAGCACATGAAAGTTTTACTGAGTACGTATGTATGATTGAACATTTTTGAATGAAAAAAATAATAATAATAAAATATTACAAAATTTTCAGACACTGTCCGGAATATGACCGTTGAATCCAGCTGCGATGACATGCCACATCAGCTCTGCAATTTTCCTCGTAGACCGTGAACTTAAGCCCTGCGATAATCGACCCCACACAACAAAAACACACACATCAAGAAGCCTCACAAGTGTGTTCTCTGTGGTAGGCCTCACATCTTATTATGCAACTGCATGCCAATCTCAACCGTCCATTTTTCTGACACTCAAAATCCTTGATTAGATTCCACTTGTTGCCAACAAGCGTAGAACCCTCACAAAAAATTATTATCAGATACCTAACTTTCTTCTTAAATTCAAAAGATCCAACAAATCTCAAAATATGACATATAAATCCATTCTTTTTTTAAAAATTACCACAAAGTTTTGTAATCTTATATTTCTTATGTAATTATTAAGGTACTTTTAATAAACTAATAATTTTAAACACTATTACTTCATCTTCAAGTAATTGTAAAAAAATTGACTCTGGCAGATTCAATTAGAAATATTAATTTGATTGTTAAATTTGGATTAGATTTTTATTATTTTTTTAACTTAAAAGGCCAAATTCTTTCTTCTTTTTCACTACTTGACATATTGCTAGTAGGTTTGACTTCAAATGTTTCCAACCCTCACCTCACCTACTTCGTACCAAAAGTTGGAGTTCTTTGTTAATTTTTCAAATATTGATATACATTTGTTAATAGTGTAAAACTTGTTGAGATATTTCTGAATTTAATGAAAAAGCTAAGGATATAATTGAATTTTTACCAACCCACAAGACAAAAACTCCCCCCTCCTTACAACTAAACTAAACTAAACAGTTCATTAGTCCTCTACATCTATATGCTTCTCACATTCCTCAAAAGAAGCTAACTTTTCTCTCTCTCTAGTCTTTTTCATTTGATTTTTTATTTTTTATTTTTTGTTTGTTGGGGTTTTTAGATTAGCCTTGGTTTTCTTTTCTTGAGTTATTTCTCTAGGACTGAGACTTGTTTGAGTCGTAAGTTTTTGAAAGATTGAAGTTTTTCAATGGCAGTGATTAATCTTCTTCTTTTTCTCTTGTCTCTCTCTGCTGTTTCTGCTGATACAGGTCAGTTCATTCTGCCTCTAGTATTTCCCATTATTGCATTTTCATGGGGTTTGTTTCTTTTCTTAAGGGTATTTATTTTATATTTTTGCTGAAGCTGAGATTTTCTTTGTCAATTTTATTTTCATATTTCAAAAGCTGATTTTTATTATGATGTGCATATTTGCTTTTACTGCTTGTTTCACCTTGTGGGATTGTCTTGAATCAGTGGCTCTCTTGTGAATGATAAAAATGAAGTTACTCTTGTTAATCTGCTCATTATGGAAGTTTATTAAAAAAAAATCATGGGACATTCTCGTAGATTTTAGATCAGTGACTGAGATATGAAGTAAATATTTGTGGGTTAGAAGCTTTCATTGTAACAAATGCTCATGTAGGTGTCATTAGTATTAATGATAGATTTTATAAGTCATTTAATATGTTGGCTAAAAGAAGAAATAAAGTGGGTTTGAGTTTATTTCAATCTTATGCTGGCCTCTTTGGTCATTTTCTCTATTGTCATCATAATTGAATTGATGCCTCTGCAGAAAAATCCTCCCTTGGAAATTTCTGATCTCTTCCTGCCAACTTTAATGGGAATCTCTACCATATTGCGTCCCAGCTCATGTGACAGTCCTTTACCTGAATAAGACTTGGTCTAAAATGTTGTAGGACCACAGTACCCTTAGCTAAGGATGTTTTTTGGTTTAAGCATAAAATGAACCGGAGTCATATTAATACAGTACAAAGGGTGTGATTGTATTTTTACTGTTTAGGAATAACATCATGTTGAGTTTCCGGGTGTGGCTTGGTGCCAAATGGCTTAGACTTGGTTGTCAGGTCCTAAATTTGAGTCCAGGGGTGCATTTCTTGTAATAGCCCGAGGCAGTCGAGAGTTTTAACTGCTCCGTTCAAGCTTTGGTCGGGTAGTTTAACGGTGGGGTTTCAAATGTTTCAAAAAAAAAAATTGTTGAGTTTGGTCTACTGTATTAAATGCTTAAGGCCATCACCTTCCCAGCTGGTAAATACAGTGGATCTAAGTGATGGTAATTTTAATTTTTAAAGTATTAAATGGAACTTTTTAAAGTGACTGAAATTTATAATTAGCAGTGATATGGATGTGCTTTTGTACAAGATGAAGCCTTCAAAATGGGCCAAAGTTAGGGCTTTGATGAAGCCTTCAAAATGGGCCAAAGTTAGGGCTTTGCTTCTTATTTCACTGGATCGCCTGGCGGTCTGGTTTTATTTATTTTACGTACTTAGTGTAAGATTTTGCATCTCTCTCTTTTACTCTATAGATGTAGAAGGTAGCAGCAACCTGAAAATGACTTTATTCTGACATCAATGAACTTGAGTGCAGTTGGTGAGTTGAGATTTAGTGCTGAATGTTAACAGAGTTGAATAGAATAATTAATATTTTATGATACATTTTTAAAGTTCTGGTGATATCCCACCTTTCATATCCTGGGCATGGAGGTTGTTCATTGCATTGTGTAAGGCTGTAGGACTAGATATGCTCTGGTCTTTGATCCCCCTGCCGGTTATATGGTTAGAAATTTGGATTGTACCTGAGAATCTAGAATTACATGTATGAATTGGTATTTTAGTTCTTTAAACTAGCTGCAGGACATGCGGCAATAGAATGCTTGTGGGTGATAACCAAAAGTATGGTGTCGCACAGGCACAGTACTGCATCACATGCGTCTTGGTCAGCGTAGAATGTCACATACCATGCTTGGCATGCATGCTTATTCCCTTTGCTTGTTCTAGGCCTTCTATTAAGATGCTTCATACCAGGTCGAATCAACATGTATGGTCAATGCCGCTGAGATTAATTGGAGGAGAAATAAAGCTAACTCAAAACTTCATACTCATTCTCACTGATTGTTTGAGGCCTTCTGTTAAGACGCTTCATTCCTGTGACCCAAATCAATTTTGCATGTTCATTCCTCTTGAAATAAAAAATAAGGCTAAAGAAAAAAGTCTTCTGCATGCTTGCATCTGCAACTTATTTCTGTTGTATGCTGAATGAGTATCCCATGTCAAATTTGTTGGTCAGCTCTAACTTGAGCTTCTCTACATGGGTTTCTGGGCACGTGTGTATGATCAATACTTTAATTCCCCGAAATGGGCTGTGGATTATTTGTTTGTCTTAACCTGCCCTGTCGGGTAACTTCTTGCAGATGTCTTCGTCGGTGTGAACATTGGTACAGACCTCTCAGACATGCCAAGCCCAACTCAGGTGGTGGCTCTTCTCAAGGCTCAAAATATCAGAAATGTCAGGCTCTATGATGCTGACCGAGCCATGCTCCTTGCACTCGCCAACACTGGGATCCAAGTGACCATCTCTGTTCCCAATGACCAGCTCCTTGGCATCGGTCAGTCCAATGCCACAGCAGCCAACTGGGTTGCTCGCAATGTTGTTTCCCATGTACCTGCCACCAACATCACTGCCATTGCTGTCGGATCTGAAGTCCTAACTGTCCTCCCAAATGCTGGTCCAGTCCTAGTCTCTGCCCTAAAGTTTATCCACTCTGCTCTAGTTGCTGCTAATCTTGATGATCAAATTAAAGTCTCTACCCCACATTCGTCTTCCATTATCCTTGATTCATTTCCTCCCTCCCAAGCTTTCTTTAATCGTACATGGGATCCGGTCATGGTTCCTTTGCTGAAATTTTTGCAGTCCACTGGTTCCTATCTAATGCTGAACGTGTATCCATATTATGATTACATGCAATCCAATGGTGTTATTCCATTGGACTATGCACTTTTCCGTCCTCTCCCACCCAATAAGGAAGCTGTGGATGCTAACACCCTCCTACATTATACTAATGTCTTTGATGCTATTGTTGATGCAGCATATTTCGCAATGTCTGATCTAAACTTCACCAATATTCCCCTTGTAGTGCTAGAGTCTGGCTGGCCCTCAAAGGGTGACTCATCTGAGCCAGATGCGACACTTGATAATGCTAACACGTACAACAGTAACTTGATCAGGCACGTGTATAACAACACAGGAACTCCTAAACATCCTGGGATTGCTGTTAGCACTTACATTTATGAGCTTTACAATGAGGATCAGAGACCTGGGTCAGTCTCTGAAAAAAACTGGGGGCTATTTGATGCCAATGGGGTACCAGTTTATACCTTACACTTGACAGGTGCTGGAACTGTTTTAGCAAATGATACTACAAACCAAACCTTCTGTGTCGCCAAGGAAGGTTCTGATAAAAAGATGCTACAGGCAGCTTTGGATTGGGCTTGTGGTCCAGGAAAAGTTGATTGCTCACCCTTGTTGCAGGGTCGGCCATGTTATGAGCCAGATAATGTGATTTCTCATTCAACATATGCTTTCAATGCATATTATCAAAAGATGGCTAAATCTCCTGGGACCTGTGATTTCAAAGGGGTGGCTGCCATTACTACCACTGACCCAAGTACGTAACCGTGACATGGCTACTTTTATTATAATAATGAAGGATATTGTAAAAATAGATGAATCGGTGACCATTAGTAGGCGTCAACTACTATTGCGAGGAATGTAAAGTGGACATTCTCTTTATATATATAGATGACACAAAAATTTATTTTGCTTGACTTTTGTAGAGTTGCTAATATTCTTTTGTTGGTGCAGGTCATGGTTCTTGTATATTCCCAGGAAGGTATGCATGGATGCTTTTATATGTTGGAAGAAATATAACTTAGTCTCTGAGATCATTATTATTGTTATCTCCTCCTGTACTCCTTACTGAAGTTTGTTTTACACTGATTTTCTTGTGAGTGTAGCCTTGGAAGAAATGGCACCATCACAAACGGAACATCATTGGCTCCTTCGTCCAATACAACTTCTGGCTGCTCTTCACAATATATCTATGGTGGTGATTTTGTCACAAGCTCTATGATTATAGGTGTTGTATTCGTGACAACAGTATTCTTGTAGAAACATCTGTATTTCTTGCAACTTGTTGCCAGCAGTGGGATCTTTCAGAAATATCCATTCTCGTTTCTGTCAGAAAACTCAGTATACCCAATTTTGTTCCTCCCAGAGAGGAGATGCAGGGTGGCGAAGTTGATTGAACATAGGGCTAATAGTTCTATGATGAGTTCCTTGGATTTTGTACAAACAAAGACCAAAGGATTTGTTCAGGAATTGTTGTTGTAACTATCTTGTTAGGGAATTGGGTTCTTATTCTTTGGACTGAAATTCTGATTTCTGGAGTGCATTTTCACCAGTAGCATGAAGTTCACTTGATTATAAATATGCTTCTTTTTTCTCTTTTACTTTTTTTTTTCCAGTGTTGCTGATATGGATCATGGATCAAATTGAAAGTTTATTCACTTCATCATTCGGAATCTCTACAGGAATATACAAAAGTGCAAAACTGTGTTGTTCTAAATTAAGATTCCTCTAAACAAGAAATCCTAAGGGTAAAATTTCTGATTCTGGTCCCGGCAAGCATCACATACAAATCCAGTGTAGCCAAAAGTGTTGCTTACAAGATTGGCATGTTGCCTACAATATGGTCTGTTGCAGAGATTACATTTGGGAAGTCGAAGCCAACAATTCGAGC
>SKCR01024781.1:0-19800 GCA_019454045.1 Zanthoxylum bungeanum
GACTAATTTAGAGGACTCGTTGTTTATTCCTGACACCAAGCGATAAGAGCCTAAGAGGCTTGGGTATTTAAGTGAGCCTCGCTCCACCTTTCCTCTGGGGAATCTACAACGGGAACAACAGACCATTTGACGTCCACACACCATAGCTCATTGGCACGTACCTTAGTGTATAAAAAAGGTGCGCTCACTTGGTTGCTCGAACCCTTGATGGGGAGACCTAGTTGTGGGCCATCCTTCGCCGATGAGAGCTTTGTCTACACTCTTGCGAACCCACCCATAGACCGAGTTGTATGGTTAAAGTAACAATTATTTCCTTGAGTATGTGCTTGTGGACCATCCTCATTTGGATGCAGTTGGACCATTGTCAGAAATGCGGACTTGCTGGGCCATTTAAACTGGGGCGAGTTCGTACCTTATGACCATTGGGCCCAAAGCTTCTGAAATGTTGATGGGCCATTCTGTAGAAATTATTACTATATGTTTGCATATCTTTCTTTTATGCTTGTGCTGGGAACATCATCGTTTGGATCCATTTGGACCATTTGTCATGAGATGTGTGAACTCGTTGGGCCATTTAAACTGGGACGAGTTCATTCCTATGACAGTTAGCCCAAAAGCTTCTAAAATAATATATGTTACATGCATCTCATGCACCCCATGCATACATACATCATGTTAACCTTGTGTTCTGAAAGCCATCATAGATTCCCGTTGGGTTAGAAAAAAGGGAAGACTCACCAAAATACTGAGAACAGACATGAGTGAATCAGATATTGAGGTATCCCGGATAGATCAGTTGGAAAACGGTTTCGCCAAGATTACTGAACAGTTGCAAGCCTTGACTACTGCCATGACAAATATGGCTGTGCCGTGCTGGGGAAATTCTGAGAATGTGAGGCGTGATGAGCCTTCGAATGGGTTGGGGGATGATGTCCCCACTTTTGATGATGACATGGCAGAATATGCAACATGCAGAGTGATTGGGTCTCAGGCAGAATTTCAGAAGCTTCGGGATCAGGTTGAAACAGTTACCCGTAAAATGAGGGGTAAGAACGAGGATTTGCTAGATTATGAGGCAATGACCTTCGGAGAACAGCTGCCAGCTCAGTTTAAAATGCCCGACATGGCCAAGTTTAACGGGAACGGAGACCCGAGGGTCCATCCCGCCAATATGTCTCAGTCATGAGTTCAATGGGCCTATCACACCGCGCCAAGTCCAAAAGATGTTTGGGATGTAACTCGAGGGGGCACCTGTGGTTTGGTATCATAGCCTTAAGAAGAAGGTTAAGGAAGATTGGAAGGAACTAGCTAATGCTTTTCTGAAGCAGTATGTTACAGACTTAGAAATTGACTTGTCACTCCGTGATTTGGAGAACACTAAGCAGAAGCCGGAAGAAAGCTTCAAGGAGTATGTAGACCGCTGGAGAAGCCAGCTTCTGAAAATGCAGACTCGGCCCTCTGAGAAGGACCGATTAAAGTGATCATCAAGGGCACTAAGCCCTCGATCTACAGCAAGTTGAGGAGGATGACCTCCATGATTGCTGATTTCCGACAGTTGAGGGAAACTGTCATGGACATTGAAGAAGAGGAGGCGGAAAACCGGAAGTTTTATGGCCAGAATAGAAGGAATTTTGGGGGACATCCTGAAGCCAAGTCTTCCAGTGCTGAGGTCAGTGCCATCAGGAACAGACGTTTCCCCAACTTGGGTAGACCTCTATCAAAGGTGTTGAGAAATTGAAGATGCAAGGACTTCTGAAACCCTTGGAACCTAAACCACTCCCCAGCCTTGTGCCGCACTACCTTGACTTGAACTTATTCTGTTATTTTCACCATCAAAAGGGTCACGAAACTGACAACTGCCCCCGCCTTAGGCATGAGATCCAAGACCTGATTGACACCCACCAAAATACCTGACCCAGAAAGAGAGCAACCCAGCACCCACATGAATCCTCTACCAAATTACCACTCCGTCCCACCACCATGATCAACTTTGGCTTCTGAAACCTTTGTCCTCCAAACCCTCAACCACCAAGCTTCTCATATGGGGATAAGAGATAATAACAACGAAAAACCAGAGGCTGAGGAAGAAGGCACTGCTGTTTCTCCAAGTTTATCTTGCATTTTTAATAAAGACATTGATTTTGTTTGCTTGTTCGAACCCTTTCTCAACAATAATAAAGAAGTTCACTTCGCTTACTTGCCTGAATCTCAACTTCTCAACTTGCAACATGAGTGCATGTGACAAAAGCATTCAATCTTGGTACTATGATACTCAGAACGTAGGGAATCCTCAGAAGAAGCAAGCAGAAAAGATAAGTTGGCCATTCAGAAATTGGGAAATGAAGACAGTGAGACTGTTAGACTTGGAAAGGGAATGAGTTCACAGAACCAATTAGTGTAGACAGATTGAAGCAGTACTTTGCCTAAGGAAGAGAAGACCAGGCTGTCACTAAGGGAATTGATCGAAGACCTAACCCAACGGGATAGGAAACTCATGCATACATGCATACACGTAACACATTTTGCATCCTTTTTGTTTTTGTTTTGTTTTTATAACAGGTTTCGAAGAAAGAAAGAAAGAGAGAGAGAAAGAAAAGCAGCAAGGCAAGCTAGTCAAAAACAACAACAGTACAGATTCAGGAACGAATCCAGGGAATAAATCTCTCAGAATTTGGAATGAATCCGGGGAATGAATCTCTCAGATTTTGGAACGAATCCAGGGAATGAATCTCTCAGAATTTGGAATGAATCCAGGGAATGAATCTCTCAAAATTTGGAATGGATCCAGGGAATGAATCTATCAGAGTTTGGAACTAATCCAGGGAATGAATCTCTCAGAATTTGGAACGAATCTAGGGAATGAGTCTCTCAGAGTTTGGAATGGATCCAGGGAATGAATCTCTCAGAGTTTGGAACGAATCCAGGGAATGAATCTCTCATAATTTGGAACAAATCCAGAGAATGAATCTCTCAAGAATTGGAATGAATCCGGGGAATGGGGAATGAATCTCTTAGATTTTGGAACGAATTTAAGGAATGAATCTCTCAGAATTTTGGAATGAATCCAGGAATGAATCCCGAGGGTCGAGGCCCAAATCAGTATCAGTTGGGATGAATCCGATGGTCGAGGCCCACATCAGTATCAGTCTGGAGGCGAGGCCCATATCAGTAGCAGTTAGGGCCGAGGCCCACTTCGGCATCAGTTTTAAGGAATGAATCTCTTATTTTGGAACGAATCCAAGGAATGAATCTCTCAGAATTTTGGAATGAATCCAGGAATGAATCCCGAGGGTCGAGGCCCACATCAGTATCAGTTTGGGATGAATCCTGAGGGTCGAGGACACATCAGTATCAGTCTGGGGGCGAGGCCCATATCAGTAGCAGTTAGGGCCGATGCCCACTTCAGCATCAATTTGGGGATGAGTCCAGGGTCGAGGCCCACATCACTATCAGTTTTGGGGATGAGTCATAGGGTTGAGGCCCATTGCATCACAAGCCGAGAATGGCACTCCAAGAATGGAAACACGGTTCGGGAATGGACCACCTCACGGTAACGGTTCGGGAATGGACACATCACAGCGGTTCGGGAATGAACCAGGGGTCGCCAGCACCTCACCACCCAAATCAACTCAACACGTGGAAAGTCAAGTGGCAGTTGGCGCCAGGTAAGTGAAAATGCATTGCATAACTTTGATAGGATTGTCACTGTTGCACATTACACAAGTCCCATCAAAGTGGGGGCGACTGTAGGCACTGCATTTTTGCATATAAGTCCCTATGATGAGTCTCATTTGGAGGCACTACCTTTTAAGTCACGGAAGTCACGAGAAACGGACGTCGGAAGGGGAAATTCAGAATAAGTACGTCATCAGATTCATTTCACAAGTTCACTGTTTTCGTTCGTGCTGCGTTCGTTACTTCATTCGAACGTCAAACAGATTGCGGGCGTTCGTGCCGCGTTCGAGGAGGCGTTCGAACGATGTCGGTAATTCTGGTTTTGCTGCTAGCCTCACACCCAAGCCCAATTAACCCACCAAAGCCATAAACACCCCAACATTTAAAACACATTTAAAACACATGGGAAATTAAATTAAATCTTAATTAAATTAAACATTGAATTAAATAAAATATTTAAACCATTTACCAATTAAATAAAACATAAAATATAATCATACCTAATTAAGACAAATCAAATATATTAACTTCCTAACTAAACAAAATCACATACTAAATTAAAAAGATGTCATGCCTAATTAAAATCAATCATAACCAATTAAAAATATTGTATTCCTAATCTAGCCAAATTTGTCCCCCATCAAATCCCTTGCTTTCCTTGTCCAACACCAAATCAAATCCTCCCTTTAATGCCAAATCCCTTCCTTGTGAGACAAGGTGAAACCCTAGCCATTCTCTATATAAACAACACCTCTCCAAGGCATTCCCATCCCCGGGTGCACGCCCATTACAAGAAAAGAAGAAAAGAATTTCCAACCCCTTTCCCCTAGCTCATTCACACAAGAAAAGCCCCTCCTAGTCATTCACACAAGAAACACCTAAGCTTATTGACACAACTCTCCCTCGCTCTCAATAACCGAAGATCACTAACCAAAAAACCCTCATTGCCTTGACCAAAAACATCCCGAACAGCCCCTAACCATCACTGAAAACCACCTCCAAACACTCCCCACGCATCACCGAAAATCACACCAAAACAGTAGCCAAAACATCCCAAATACAGTAACTAAAATACAGCATCAGAACAGTAGCAAAACGGCGCACAGCGATCGGAGTCAAAAGCAGCGGCAAAAGACGGAGAACGACGACTCCAAACGGTGAGACAACGAACGAGAGCAGTGAACCAGTGAACCAGAAGAGTTGCGGAGCATGCCCATTCCGACGATCGTGTGCCGTACATCCGAGAGGTGATTTAAAAGGTTAGACCTGAGGGTACTTTTCACACTCATCTTTATTTGATTTTTGTTATTTATCTTGATCGTATTTTAATTATTTTTGAATCTTGTTTGTGTATGTTGTGTGTTGTGGGTATTGGATGAATGGAAAAGTGTCGTCTCTTGTGGTATATAGGATGGAAACCCGGACATAAATTTCATAGCCGATTCCGAATGGACGGTAGTATGATCTATACTCGGGATACAACTCCACGTACCACTTGAGTAAACGGCACACTCTTTTGTTTTATGTTGCTTCGGTTTATTTATTTTTTCGTTATTTGAATTCTGCATGTTACTTTTGTATGTGTGATACAACCGAGCTCATGGGCTTAGTAAGTCGGATTAAAGGTCCCCTATTTGGAGGGGTTAAAATCATTTACCACGATGCTTTGCCGCGCCGATTGATGTGTGTTCGGTTGAATGCAAGATATGTTCAATCGGATATACTAAGTTTGATAGGATTGTCTTTATTTTTATATGCATTGAGATAAGCGCATGGGCTTAGTAAGTGTGATGAAAGGTCCTCTAATTGAAGAGGTTTAAAATCCTTTGCCACGATGTTTTGCCGCGCCTCGTATTTCGCTATTTGCTTTTTTTATGTATGTATTGCATCACATTTTGTGCATCAGGTCAGTTCCCGTTCGAACGCGTTATCAAACGCTATACGAACGCGACCCTTCTGTTTTCCGTTCGAACGCGTTTTACAAACGCTACTCGAATGCGCATGCATTTTGTTTCATCAGGTCTGGATCCGTTCGAACGCGTTATCGAACGCTATACGAATGTGAATTTTCTGTTTCCCTTTCGAACGTGTTTTACAAACGCTACGCGAACGCACACGTACTTTCTTAGTCTTAGCATGCATCAGGTCTGGTTCCGTTCGAACGCACTCTCGAACGCTACGCAAACGCATACGCACTTTCTTAGTCTTATCATGCATCAGGTCTGGTTCCGTTCGAACGCGTTCTCAAACGCTATACGAACACGAACCTTCTGTTTACCGTTCGAACGTGTTTACGAACGCTACACGAACGCGCACACACTGAACTGAGTCTGTCTCATCATATTCATGCATAATTGCCTCTTGGTTGATCTTTCTTGTATTATGTAGCCAATCATATTATTTGTATTCCTGCATTTATCCATTCTATGTGTTCTTGGGATGATATTCAAGCATGATTAGGCTGTTAGCATGTTATTTGTTAATATGTTCATGAGTATTCAAGCATGATTAGGCTGTTAGCATGTTATTTGGTTAATATGTTCATGAGATAGTATTCAAGCATGATTAGGTTGTTCTTAGTTTTCCATATCATATGATTGAGAAATGTTCATGAGATTGCCATGAGATGTTGCATGTTGTGATGAACTTGTTGATGTATGCATGTGAATTTAGAAGCATGATATTCTTGGAAATAAGTGTTACTTAAACTTGATTAAATTATTATATAAATCCTTTCATTACAAGTGACATAAGTAAGGGACCATTCTGAACCCAACGGTTTGAGGTCTTCCCTTGCGAGGGGTGAGTGCGGCCTTAAATCTCATTTTCCCGGTTCACACCGGGTGGCGACTCCATCATTCTCTGGTTTAGTCCCCCGTGGCTACTCCGTACTCCCGACCGGGCCGCGAGCCTGGGACAGCATGCGTCGCCCAGATGCTGTGTCCCCACAGAAACACATTCAGCACAAAAGTTGTAAGTCTATGTCTAAGATTTTCGTCCATATAAAAATCATTAAAAATAGACATTAAGAACAAAAGTGATGGCCAAAATATTAAAGGCCATCAAAATCGATTCGGATAACAAAGAAAGAGCCGCAATTGAAAATTTATCTAGAATCTTCGACGAAATTTCTAAGGTAAAAAACCTACTAACACATGTCTATATGTATGATGATGTATCATACATTAATAAATATTCGTACTGGTCATGATGTAAATAACCGAGGTGTTATATTATTCCCCCTTTAAATAAGATTCGTCCTCAAATCCTAACATAAACTATACTATTTATCACATGCACATAATATTATCTGATGAATTAGAGAACTTACTTTGAGTAGAAGAAACCACAACAGTCAAGTCGTTACACCCAAACCTTAGCTCCGATACCAAATCTGTAACTACCTTCTGGAGGAGAGATGCTATCGGCAAGCGACGGGTTGCCCTATCACCCTTAGCCTTAGAATAAAAACACAACATCACACATATACATATAAAAAATATAACAGATTCACTCATTTCGACAATCCATATAGCATATCATATCATACATTCCAAAACATAACATATAGAACCAAATCTTCAATATATTTCATGCACATATATCTCGGCCTCATGGCCTGACTCATCATAATACACACGCACATGGGCCTGAACTCTGACAACATATAGACCGTGATGTTAACTACTGCTGTGTGGCTCTCGTCTCCTCCAAATCTTATCCTCCAAAGCATGAACCTGTTGTTGGGGTTGGTACTCAGAGCGCCAATCCGGACCGTATTTATGTCTGATTCATGAATACGAAGATCCCCTTATTCCATAATATTACTTATTTATGGTTGAACCTCTTGTTCTTATATACGTATTCGATCTAATTACTATTAGATTGAAACTAAATGTGGTTTAGTGATATGTATATATTAGACAAAGGCCCGATAATATATAATACAGTACACAGTTACAAAGGGAGTTTGTTATTGACATTGGGAAGTGTCACTGTTATATATATATATATTATCAAACATAGTTCCTGGTCAAGATTCACTAACACGGGTCGGTTAGTCAAATCCGTTAAGACCAGTACATGTCGTATATCGAGACTTGGTTCGATGGTTTATCCCAGTGAACCATGAGTCTGGGGAGACTCGTATAGACGTGTAGGTGTTTATAGTGTATAAACACTGAACGGCTTACCGAAGATTCTTAATGGATGGTACTCCAATGTCAATAAGAATCTTCTCGGGTTGAGTAGCATACTGGTCCTTCGACTTGAGACACCACTGTGGATGTATGAGACATCCTCCACACTTAGATGGCAGTCACATCACCGATCTATTAAGATCAGACCTCTGCCTGTTCGTTGGGTGTGGATCGATCCTCAAGATATCATGTGTGTGTCAAGATATGATCCGTCAGTTCTGTGTACAGAGCATAGGTAGTCCATATATATTTAGCAATCTGTTAAATCTGTGGCCATAGTATACATCGGAAGTAAGTTCCGAGTGTTATTTAAAGATTGTTAATTGATACGTCAACGAGATAATACCTATAGAGATTTGACGTTTATATCTATATCTCTGGGATTATCTGGATACCTGTGACGGAGGGATTATACGTATGCAATGACCTCGACCTATATGATTCAGCGAGATTATCCGTGATCGTCATAATCTACGGGTGGATAGATTATGGACACGAAATTGGTTTTCGTGACGGATATACCTGAATCTAGAGAGTCTCAATAATGAAACATACTCGTAGAGCACTAGAGCAACTTTTATGAATAATGATGATTATTTATAAATCGTTTAATCGTTAAACGAAAAATACATGCGAACGGGCCGAACCATCATTTCCTAATTAATGTGGATTTGTATTTAATATATGATATTATTAAATACACATTAATAAATAGTCAAATAAAGGTATTTGACATATATCATCAATATATGTATTTGAGATATTTAAAGTAAAATAATACATATATTTGATATATTTGCATTTAATTAATTATTTAATTATTTAATTGTTAAATGATTAATATAATTAAAATATAATATATCACCAAATGATAAAGTTAGGAAATGATTATAAGTGTTTAATGTTGACTTTAAAGTAAAGGAAATGGTAGTCAATTGGATTTGACTTCTTTGATATTTGTTTAAATTTAAAATTGAAATATCATTTTTCTTTATTTTTTCTTCATAAATTCGGCCATGACCTTAAAATATAAGAGTTATATTTTTTGGTTGCCTTTGTTGACTTAATTAAATATCTAATAAAGTGTTATTAGGATATTTATGCAAGTTGACTAAATGTAAAGTGAAATGAAATTGAAATTACAAAACTTGTATTTCCTTTAGTGAATTTCGGCCAAGGCCATTATGATACAAGTATATATTGTTTTTTCATTTCATTCTTCATAACCTAATACACTTTAAAAGAAAACTCCATTAATGGAAACCAAAGAAAGCTTGTGAGAAAGAAAGAAGAAACCAAAGAAAGCTTGGATTTAGTAAGTTTCTCCAACTTACTATTAGAAAGGAAAATGTTCCTTGGATCTAGGCTTTAACATATCATGTTCTTAGGTTATTTCTTTCTTTATTCTTTGTGTTTTTGATGATGGAAGTTTTGATGAAAGTGTAGAGCATGTATGATGATGGAAGCTTATGGCTATTGTAGTAATAAGTATTCTTTTATGGTTTTGGAAACCTTGTTGCTAATCTAGAGTTGTTGACCCACTCTTAGATGACCTAGATTTGATCTTGAGTTGTTTCATTGTGTTGAGACTTTGATTGGATGGAAGAAACATGATTGAAGTATTGGATTTAACCAATTTGGTCTAATTTGTCCAATTTGAAGAAATTGAAAAATTAGGGTTCATGACCAATTCCAAATTTAGGGCTTTTCATATATGTTGTGAATTTGGATGTGTATATGATGCATATAAAGTTTCATGTTCATTGGATTACATCTTGATGTGTTTTGATGCATGAAATGACAAAATGCACAAAATGGCACCATTGGAGTGCATTCGGCCATGGGTCCAATTTTGGGCATTTGTGTTGCTTTTGGTGTTTTGATGTTTTGAACATGCTAAGTTCATCTTAGAAATGATTTAGAATCATTCAAAATTGATTAGATCAATTTCGGACAAAAATGGACAAATACCAAGTGTAAGGGCAATTCGGTAAATCACTTGAATATGATTCATTTGAATTTTATTTCAAAATTTGATTATTGGATAATTAAATAAATATGTTTATTTAATTAATCCGAGAAAAAGTTTTGAAATCGGAAAATTTGATTTTCCACCGCTTCCGCTGCGTTACCGGATTAAGCCCCTAAAACCCCTACACCTGTAACCTACAATACAACACTGAAGAGTGGGAGTATGATCTTTTAAAAGACCAAGTGAATGAACAAAAAAAACAAATTCAAGAAGATATATCATAATTACATATATTCTTATACATTTAAGAGAAATATGTCAAATCTGGACCGATGAGCAGAACCAAATAGATTAACTAAGACAAGAATCTTACATATACTAGCATATCATAAGCTGAATGAAATATACTTACCGTAATAGAAACTGGATTCCATATACATGTACATAATGAAACATAACTATAGGTCAAATACATATACGGAACAAAATAAAATCTGATAGCCTGTGACGTGATGGAAATCTATGACAGAAACTAGAATATTATTATATAACAGATTATGGAAACCGACACATGATCGGAAAATTGAAAAAACATGTTGATAACTCAAAAGTACGTCAAAACTTTAAAACATAAAATTAAAGTTTGGAACTCTAGATGAAAACTTGGAGCAATGACTACCATTCTAGAATCACTTGATCATTTTTAAGTGCTCTAGAATTGTTCTTGAATTACTTCTTTATGAGATTCTAATTTGGTTTATATTTTATCCAAATAAATGCATCTATGTATTTAGTATATATATTTATATGTTTGTTTTTATAACATGTGTTGATATTGGTTTTGATGTTGAAATTGAATTTTGGGTGTTTGGAAGTGTTAGGAAGGTTCGAAGAAAATTGGGTAAAATACCCATTTTGGATCATCTCTCTGGAAATAGAGAGCTGAACTTTAAGCTTTACAAATGAAAAAAAAAGTAAGTAAACATTGCACGCAACATGCTTGATGTTAGAAAGAAAAGAGTAGCGCACATGGTAAACCGAGAGACGCAAACTTGACGCTCGTAACGCGCGCATGCCAAATTCATTTTCTCTCGTTCTTAAGCTTTAAGACTCAATTTTGTCCCCGGTTTTTCCCTATGAACTCGTAATGAAATATAGTATTTCATTAAATTATTTAAAAATATAGTATTACTCAATAATCACGGGTTAGACCCATTTTCGCTGCACGGAGTACCGATCTGACCTTAGAGGTCACACAAATGCCCCAACAGAACGATATCAGAGCATGTCTCAACGACGCAACACATGTTACATGTTTGACATGTATTTGAATCGATGCCTCTGTAATTTTAATTTAAATATGTATAAGTCATATTAGATATACATTGTATATTTTAGATTAAAAATTTTAGTTTGACCCAAACATATTAATGACTTGATTGTCATAAATCTCCAATCATTAGGTGATTATTTTTAATAATAGTATTAATAATGTTGGAGTATTATTGGATGATCTGTCTTGTCAATACGGAGATGAATGAGTTCTTATTACTTATGCCCAATACTGTCATTATTATGAGGGTATAAGTGGTCGAAACTTAGGTTGCTCCGGTAAAATATTAGATGTAGCATGATGAGTTGATGTAGTCACCCATTACCATCATTATTGTGAGGGTATACTTACGAAGCCCATTAGTGTACACTGACAAGTATACACCTGGAATACGTCTTAATCCAATACCGTCATTAATGTGATGATAAGAAACGGTTCAGGACCAAACTTAGAAGTCACATGAATGTGATTGACCTTGAGGTCTAACTTATGAGTTTATGAAGGCCAAGACCGTCATTATTGTGAGGCTAGAGTAAATGTCATAGGATTCACTTCCCGCTATGAAATTTAATTATTAAATTTCTATTTTTCTATTAAGAGAGATTATGAAATTACGTAAAGTAGTGGAAGGGCACTAATAGAATTAAAATTCATAATTGTATTATTGTTCTTATATTGATATGAAAATATTCTGCTAGTGTTTAATTGTTGTCTTATAGATGGCTGCTACAAATTAGCGCGACTTTTGGATTACAATAAACTAAAAAGAGTCGAGAACTATTTTAAGTGGGAAATAAACATCCGTCTTATCTTGGAGTCAGAAAAATTGAGCTATGTGATGCTCAATCTTTTGCCCACTGATATAAATCTTAATTCCACTTTCGAAGAACGAAAGACATTTTAAAAATTGAAGAATGATAACCTAAGGGTGAAATCTTACATTTTAGGATCGATGGTTCAAAATTTGCTCAAACAATACACAGAAGTACCTGATGCTTGGAGCATTATGAGAACACTCAAGGAGTTGTTCGAAGCAAATCAAAAAATTGAAATATAATAGAGGTCTAAAGAATTGTTCCATGTTACGCTCAAGGATAGAGGAACAATTAGCATTCATGTTTTGAACATGATCGACTAGATCTGATATTCGAAACGACATGACATTATGATTGATGAATGGCTATGTCGAAATTTGATTATATCTTCTTTGCCCAATACTTATGCTAGTTTTATGTTAAGTTTTCATATGCATTTGATGCAAGCTAGTTATGAAAAACTTCATAACATGTTACGCACGGCAGAGCATGATTTGAAGAAAGGCAATCCCACTTTATACCTCCATGGTGGAGCAAACTTTACAAAGACTTCTAAGAAGTTGAGGAAGATCAAAATGAGAAAGAAGAAGATATCAAAGAGAGACTTTAAGAAGCACAAAACTGTAAGACCACATGTATCTAATGATGCATGTCTACACTGCAAGAAGTTTGGACAATGGAAGAAAGATTGTCTAGAGCTAAAAGGAAAGACATGACCCTCATGTACGCTTTGTGTTTTTCTTATAATTGACATCTCATTAGCCTTAGATGCAAATAGTGGATGGGTGTTGGATACCAACAGTCCTACTCATATTTGCAACTCTATACAGATCAAGAGGGTTAAAAGAAGGCTGAAAAAAAGGGAGATCCAACTTAAAGTTGGGAATGGTGAGAGATTGGATGTCAAGGCTATAGGAACATATGTTTTAGATCTCCCTAATGGATGTACAATTATTTTACATCATCAATATTGGATAAATATGGATATAAAATAAACATTAAATATGATGTTTTATGTTTATATGATAAAGACAACCATTTGATATGTGAAAGTTCTTTATCTAACAATCATTATGTTTTGAAAATATATCGAGATGTCTTTAATATGGAGGAAAATACAAGTAAAAGATCTGAATTAAATAATATTGAATTATGACATATGATATTGGGCCACATAAGTGTTAGACGTCCATCAAAATTGATTAAAGATGGTTTGATTGAAGATCTTACCATAGATACTTATCCGATTTGTGAGTCATATATCTAAGGAAAAATGACAAGGGCCTTATTTCTTGGTGTTGGACACTGAGCTGAAGATTTTGTTGAAGCTAGTACACAATGATGTATGTGGTCCATTAAATTATGTCGCTCATGGTGGTTCAAGATACTTTGTGACTTTCATGGATGATAAGTCAAGATATGGATATGTCTATATGATGAGACATAAATCGGAAATATTTGAAAAGTTCAAAATATTCTGAAATGAAGTTGAAAAAAAACCGAAAATTTATCAAGTGCTTTCGATCTGATCGAGATGGTAAATTCATGAGCGACGAATTCAGATGTTAATTAAGGGAGAATGATATTCTCGCCCAATGTGGCCCACCAGGAACTCCTAAACACAATGGTGTGTGTGATCAGACAAATCTTACTTTGTTGTATATGGTACGATCTATTATGAGCTATACAGATCTTTTATATTACCTTTGGGGTTATACTTTACTTATTGCTGCCCACATACTTAACAGAGTTCCATCAAAAGCTGTTTCTACGACTCTATACCAGATATGGTACCGTAGAAATCTAATTCTTAGGTATTTAAAGATTTGAGGTTGTCCCGCATACGTTAGAATTTCGCAGCGGGATAAAATAGCACCAGAGGGGTATAAATAAAAATTTCATTGGATATCCTAAAAATTCTTTGGGATATATTTTCTACGATTCTGAGCAACGAAATGTATTTGTTGCTCAATTTGTCACTTTTCTTGAAAATGAATTGATGAGAGAAAGTGAGAATTGTAGAAAGATTAAACTCGATGAGTGCGATCCCAATATTGAGGAACTTGAGATGAAACCAGAGATCCAACTAGGTGAATGATCTACATCACAGGTTCTATATAGGTTGAATAGAATATCAAGGACTCCAGAGAAACTGTTTTAACGTATGATGCGAGCCTCAATGTTCTGCTTTTGAAGGAAACAGATATGACTACGTATAAAAAGATGATATTGGATATTGATTTGGGAAAATGGTAGGAAGCCATGAAATCCGAAATGGATTCTATGCATGACAATCAAGTCTGGGACTTGGTTGAACTTCCTGAAAGAGTAAAACCTATAATGTCTTGAGATTGACTATGAGGAAAATTTTTCACCAGTAGCCATGCTAAAATTGATTAGGATACTTTTAGCCATTGTTTCATATCACGATTATGAGATATGGCAGATGGATGTGAAAACTGTGTTCCTAAAAGGATTCATCGAGGGGGATATCTATATAGAACAACCAGAGGGTTTCGTATCCAGTGAGACTTCAAAATTGATTTGTAAGCTCAAAAATTCTATTCATGGACTTAAACAGACATCCCGAAGCTGGAATCATCGTTTTGATGAGATAATTAGATTATCTGGATTCATCAAGAATGAGGAAGAACTGTGTGTTTATAAGAAAGTTAGTGGGAGCATGATAATATTCCTTGTTTTATACGTAGATGATATCTTTATCAATGAGAATGATATAGGATTGATACAAAGTGTGAAAGCCTACCTTTGCAAGAACTTTTCCATGAAAGATATGGTCTAAGCTTCTTATATATTGGGTATACGACTCTACTGGGATAGAGTAAGGAAGCTTATAGGGTTGTCGCAATCCACATACATAAATAAGATGTTAGAAAGGTATGATTTTACCAATTGCAAGGCAGTAAATAAACATTTTCGATATGACATACATCTTTCGAAGAAAATGGCACCTTAGACTAATGAATAAAGAGTTAGAATGTCTAACTTGCCATATGCTTCTTGTAGGGGTTTTAGGGGCTAAATCCGGTAACGCAGCAGAAGCGGTGGAAAATCAAATTTTCCGATTTCAAAAATTTTTCTCGGATTAATTAAATAAACATATTTATTTAATTATCCAATAATCAAATTATGAAATAAATTCAATAAATCATATTTAAGTGAATTTACTGAATTGCCCTTACACTTGATACTTTGTCCATTTTAGTCCGAAATTGATCAAATCAATTTTGAATGATTCTAAATCATTTCTAAGATGAACTTAGCATGTTCAAAACATCAAAACACCAAGGCAACCAAAATCCCCAAATTTCCAGTCCTTGGCCGAGAGCACCATTAGGGTGGCAAATTGTGCACTTTGTCATTTCATGCTTCAAAACACATCAAGATGTAATCCAATCAACATGAAACTTTATATGCATCATATACACATCCTTATACACAACATAAATGAAAATCCCCAAATTTGGATGAGGTTTTAAACCCTAATTTTTCAAATTCTTCAAAATGAACAAATTAAACCAAATTGTTTAAATCAATTACTTTAATCATCATTCTTCCATCCAATCAAAGTCTCAACACAATGAAACAACTCAAGATCAAATCTAGGTCATCTAAGAGTGGGTCAAAAACTCTAGATTAGCAACAAGGTTTCCAAAACCATAAAAGAATACTTATAACTACAATAGTCATAAGCTTCCTTGATCATACATGCTCAATACTTTTAACAAAACTTCCATCATCAAAAACACAAAGAATAAAGAAAAGAATAACATAAGAACATCACAAGATGTAGCCTAGATCCTTAGGAACAATTTCCTTTCTAATAGTAAGTTGAGAATACTTACTAAAACCAAGCCTTTCCTTGTTTTTCTTTCTTTCACTCTAGCTTCTTTTGCTTTCTTCAATGGAGTTTTGTGTGAAAAGTGTATTAGGTTAGAAATGAAATGAAATGAAAACAAATTTATACTTGTTTGGAAAAGCCCTTGGCCGAAAATGGTAAAGGCTAATACAAAAATATTAATTTCAATTTCATTTGCAATTTCATTTAATCAACTTGACATAAATATCTAAAACACTTTATAGATATTTATATTAAGTCAACAAAGGCAACTTAATCATTTTAAATCAAATATCCAAAGTTAAGATATTTATATTTTAATTAATTTAATCATTTAACAATTAAATAATTAAATAATTAATTAAATACAAATATATTAAATATATGTATTATATTTACATTAAATATCAAATACATATATTCATTTAGGATATTAGTCAAATATCTCAATTTGACTATTAATTAATATGTATTTAAATTAATCAAGTATTAAATGTAAATACACAATAATTAAGCAAATGACTATCGGGTCCCTTTAGCATGTATTTTGCGTTTAACCTTTAAACGACTTTATAAATAATCAATATTATTTATAAATATTGCTCTAGTGCTCTACGAGTATGTTTCATTATTGAGACTCTCTAGATTCAGGTATATCCGTCACGAAATCCAATTTCGTGTCCATAATTTATCCACCCGTAAATTATGACAATCACGGATAATCTCGCTGAATCATACAGGTCGAGGTCATGGCAAATGTATAATTCCTCCGTCACAGGTATCCGGATAAATCCCAGAGATATAGATGTAAACGTCAAATCTCTATAGGGATTATCCAGTCGACTATTCTATTAGCAATCTAAAAAAGAATGTTTAGAACTAGCTTCTAAACTATACCACGGGCCCATGGTTTTATCTGATTGCTAATCATATGGACTACCTATGCTCTGGTACACAGAACTGACGGATCCTATCTTGATACACATAGGACACCCTGAGGATCTATCTACACCCAACGAACAAGCGGAGGTCTGATCTAAATAGATCGGTGACGTGACTGCCATCTAAGTGTAGAAGATGTCTCATGTGCCACAATGGCATCTCAAGTCTAAGAATCACAAGTACTACTCAACCCGAGAAGATTCTTATTGACGTTGGTATACCATCCATTAAGAATCTTCGGTGATTCGTTCAGTGTTTATCCGCTATAAACACCCACACATCTATACTAGTCTCCAAGACTAATGGTTCATTGAGAAACCATTGGAATCATATATTCCAGTATACGACATGTACCGGTCTCAACGGGTTTACTTTACTGACCAAGTAGTGTAAACCTTGACCAGGAACTGTCTGAGAATGACAACGTCATGATACTACTCAATGTCAGTTGCGACGCTTTTGCAACAGTACCATGACTAATCATTCTAAGGTCATTACGTCTTTACCATATAAAAAGATACATTATATTATAGAAACTGCATATATTATTCATAATAATAATGTTTTACAGAAGTATTCAAAAGAAATACAACCGGGAATTGGCGTTTTGAGCACCAACCCCAACAAAATCTCCCACTTGCTCTAGTGCCAATAACGATTGTATCTAATACCCATCGACTCCACGTGTTTATCAAACAACTTCGGAGGTATGGCCTTCGTCAGCGGGTCTGCTACATTATCTTCACTCGGTACCTTGCACATGACAATATCCCCTCACGACACAATCTCTCGAATGATGTGGTACTTGCGTTCCATATGCTTCGACTTCTGATGTGCCCTCGGTTCATTTGCTTGCGCAATGGCTCCAGTATTATCATAGTATAACGGAATTGCATTATCGATACTTGGGACAACTCCCAATTCTGTGATAAAGTTCTTTATCCACACAGCCTCTTTTGCAGCTTCAGAAGTTGCAATATATTCCTCCTCAATGGTGGAATCTGCTGTCGATCCATGTTTGGAACTCTTCCAACAAACTGCACCTCCGTTAAGGGTAAATACGAATCCAAATGTAGACTATCTATCATCGGGATCCGATTGGAAATCAGAATCCGTATACCCGTTAACTTGCAGTTCGTTTCCTCCATAAATTATTAACTTATCCTTAGTACCTTTAAGATACTTGAGGATATGTTTAATGGCCATCCAATGGTCATTACCTGGATTGGACTGATACCGACTAGTTACGCTAACAACGAAACTGATATCAGGCCTCGTACATAACATGGCATACATTATGCTACCCAAACACGAAGTATAAGGTTGGTTAGACATTCTAACCTTCTCATCTTCTGTTTGTGGACACATCTTCTTGAAAGATGAATCCCATGTCTGAACGGTATGTTTGCTGTCTTACAGTTACCAAAACTATACCATTCCAAGATCTTATCTATGTACGTTGATTGGGATAACCCAATCAGCCTCCTTTGTCTATCTCTATAGAGTTTTATCCCTAAAACATAGGAAGCTTCTCCCAGGTCCTTCATGGAGAAATTCTTACAGAGGTACGCTTTTATGCTTTGTAACATACCTAAATCATTCCCAATGATTAGGATGTCATCAACATATAGGACTAAAAATACAACCATGCTCCCACTGGCCTTCTGATACACACAAGATTCTTCTGAATTCTTGAGAAAACCAGACGATCTAATAATCTCGTCGAATCGAAGATTCCAACTTCGTGAAGCTTGTTTAAGTCCATAAATGGACTTCTTAAGCTTACACACCATGCCCGAGTTTTCGCTGGACGCAAAACCTTCCGGCTGTTCCATATAGATTTCTTCATTAAGAAATCCATTTAGAAAAGCCGGTTTGACATCCATTTGCCAAATCTCGTAGTCATGATACGCAGCTATAGAAAAAAAAATCCGAATAGACTTAAGCATTGCTACCGGCGAAAAAGTTTCATCGTAATCGACGCCAGGTCGCTACGTGTAACCTTTTTCTACCAGTCGGGCCTTGTAAGTTTCAACCTTACCATCAGGCCCGCGCTTCCTCTTGTAAACCCATTTACAACCGATATCAACAATTCCTTCGGGAAGCGGAACCAAGTCCCAAACTTGATTCTCATGCATTGAGTCTATCTCGGATTTCATGGCACTTTACCATTTCACGGAGTCGATGTCCAACATTGATTCTCTATAGGTGAAATGATCTGTCTCTTCAACTAAGAGAACATCCAGACTCTTTTCTTGTATCAAATACAAGCGTTCAGGAGGTCTAGATACCCTTTCCGACCTACGGAGTGTGTGTGTTGAAGGTCCTTCATCTACTTGAACTTCAGGTTCCTCCGTTGGTTCGTTGTTTTCAGGTTGGACTTCATCAAGCTCAACCTGTCTATGATTACCACCGTCTGACAAAAATTCTACTTCTAGAAATTTTGCGAAGCGAGCTACGAACACATTTCGATGCTCGGTATCATAGAATAGATATCCCCTCGTATTCGAAGGATATCCGACAAACCTAAACTTTGGCCCTCGAGGCGAAAGCTTATCTTGCTAAGTCACCCTAACATAGGCAGGACAACCCCAAACCCTAATATAATTAAGATTTGGTCTCCTACCGAACCATATCTGATACGGAGTCATAGGAACAACTTTTGAAGGAATCTTGTTCAAAATATGTGCAGCTGTTAAAAAAGAGTAGCCCCATAAATAATAGGGCAAATATGTGAAACTCAACATTGATCGGACCATATCCAATCAAGTCCGATTTCTCCTCTCAGACACTCCATTGTGCTGTGGAGTACCTGTAGGAGTATATTGAGCGAGAATCCCATTCTCCTTCATATAATCCATGAACTCACCACTCATATATTCACCGCCTCGATCAGATCGAAGGCATTTAATATATTGTCCAGTTTGTTTTTCTACTTCATTTCAGAACTCTTTGAACTTTTCAAAGGTTTCCGATTTATATCGCATCAAATAGACATAACCATA
>SKCR01024782.1:0-19778 GCA_019454045.1 Zanthoxylum bungeanum
GACCTAGTCATATTGTCCCGACGGTTGCAACCTTTTATAGAGTACTAGTTCTGTGTCCTGCGCGATCATCAACTCCATATGTCTGAAGAGATACTTCCATCTTGACATCACACCCAGTACACTACGATTCCTGATAAACCCAGAAGTGGTGAACACAGAACCGGTTAAAGTCCCCAACCACCAAAACCAAAGTTTACCGATTGTCGCAAGTACTAGCGATGCAAGTCTCAGGTTAAGACCTTATACACCTACCCTGATGCGGCCTCCCATAGACACGCAGACATACTACCAATGGGATTCTGCGGGGTCTATCCAGAGCGAAGCTGTTTTCCGTACCATCGGTAAAAAACACAACCTCCTATCGCACTTGCATAAGTATCCAATACTTAAATATATGAGAACTATGCTGTTGTGCCCTCACAACATGCACAATGCAATACTAGTCTATTCCGCATTATCGATGTCCGATCTCGATAATACTCCGACTAGGGATATTTAATGATTAAACCTTTTATATTGATACTGTCTCATATCATCTCAATACGGAACTAATCATACGGACTTTTGCCATTAATATATCAAAGTAAATAATTTTACAAAACGGCAAAAGGCAATTTCATTATCACATAGTTAATTTTGTACAATAATACAATATCCTTTACAAAACAGTGACGCTATGGGTCATAATGTCTAACAATAACATGACAAACAAATAGCTCAAACTGATTTGATCAGAAGAGACTTAATTGTGGCATTGTTGTATGGGACATAATTAAACAAGAATCGTATATCCAGAATTTTGAAGAGTGGGTATTAGGACAAATTTGATTCTATTCAAATAAAGTCTACGAATCTAGTTTATTGGGCAAAGTGCCTATAACACATTTACATTGTAAAAGTGCAATGCCACCGATCCGTTAGCCCTAGTCATAGTGAAGCAAGTGGGGCCCTGTCTAGCAAGGCTAGAGGTGGATATGAATATTTTTTGACATTTACGGATGTGGCATCGCGTTATGGTTATGTGTTTCTTTTGAAACACAAATCGGAAACTTTTAAAGTTTCAACATGAAATAGACAAACAGATCGGCTAAAGTATTAAATCGTCTAGGTTATACCATGATGAAAATACTTAAGCAATAAGTTTCTTAATACTTGAAAGAGTATAGTATTCTTTCAATGAGGACTCCTCCCGGAACACGTCAATTTGACGGTGTGTCCGAACTGAGTAACCGAATTTTGTTGGACATGATAAGGTTAATCATGAGTCGCTCTGAGCTACCATTTCCTTCAACGGATACGCATTAACAGTGCAAAACTTATTTTGAATAAGGTTCCATAAAAATCTGTTTTATAGATTTCATATTAGAAATGAACAGGAAATAAACTAGGTTTCTCATTCCTGATAATTTGGGAATGCTAGGCATAATTTTGCATGATACCAAACTAAAACCCAAATTGGATAAGTGCCAATTGTAGGTTATCCTAGGGATACCAAAATATAGTACTTATACAACTCACAAGAGAACAATTTAATTGTTGCTCACCATGCGGTTTTCCTAAGAGGAATACCTATATACAGTGGTAAGTGGGAGGATAGTAAAACTCTATGAAAATCGGAGTAATAATGTTCATGGCACCGATTCCTTAATGGAACACAAATAGTTCATCAATGATGAAACTATACCAGTAATCTTCGAATACACAAGAACCACATAAGTCGGAGAGAGTCAGAAAACAACCTGGGGTATGGGTTTCTGATATTACCTCACAAAGATGTCAATCTTTTGAGGAACACCAACTGACTACGTATAAGGAAGTGATACAAGGTATCGACTCCCAATTATGGAAAAGTGCCATGCATCCGAAATGGATCTCATGTATACCAACTATGTTTAGACAATAGTTGATGTACCGCAAGGCATTGTGGCTAATTCTACTATACAAGTCTTCAAGGAAGACATACATGGAAGACAACATACCAACATATAAAGCTAGGATTTTAGCGGAATGGTATCATTATCAACATTATGTTGATTACGATTCAACGTTTTACATTTTGCCTTGGCAAATCCATTTCGATAATGCTTGCTAATGCTGCACATTTCATTTATAAAATATGTAAGCTTAACGGGAAAATCATTTTCCTTAAACGGAAACCTTTTGGAGGATGTTTACAACATCCTGTCGGTTTTGTCATACCAAAACTAGCAAACAAGGTTTGCAGGTTATTCGATCCATGTTTGGATTGAAGCAAGCATTAAGTTCTTGGAATTATTGTTTTGATGTAATCATAATGGTTTATGATTTAATTCAAAACGAAAAGATTCTTATGTATATAAGGAGGTTAGTGAGAGCGCACTGACAATAATGTCCTATAAATAATGATAATATATCATTTCTTGGAAATGATATTCCTATTAAAAATAACCGGTGAAAGCTTGGCTTTCAAGAAAACCCTATGAGAATCGTACATTGAAAAATGTACGCGACCTGGTGTCTTAGACGCTTTGAGCATATGGAGTCACAAACAGGCCAATCCAAGTGATTGTCACTAGATTGATGTTAAGAACATCCATTAGTATCTTAGAGAACTAATGATGTTGTCTTATACTAAGGAGAATGAGAACTTGAAGTGACTGGGATCACTGTTGCAAGTTCCATAACCGATAAAATGACTAAAAGTCAAAAACGGTACTATAAAGTTTGAATAACGCAACAGTGAGCTGGAAATCTTCCAAGCAAGATACTGTTACCGAATAAACAACAAATGCGGGTTATTACTGCAGCTGAGGCAGCAATAGAAGCCTTCTGGATCGATAATATATCTAATTAGATCAGATATAGTTCTTTTAGCAGCTGAGCTAGGCTTCAGCACAGGCTAAAGAATTAATGGTCTCATCAACGATCCAGATACATACTTTGACTATTCATCTGATTCGTTCGAATCATACATCGTGGCGATGTGATGATCGAATAAATCGTATTAGATAATAATCTTACAAATCCGCTGACGAAAGTCTTTCCTCAGTCGAAATTTGAGCCAACCGTACATAGTTCGGGTGTATGACACTCGAGTGACTGGCTATAGGCCAAGTGGGAGATTGTTGGACAATTATGACCCATAGAGTCACTATTTTTACAGATCATGGTGATGTTGTACAAATTAACTATGTGACAAGGGAGATTGCTCTCATATCATTTGTGATTAGATCACCAAGATGTATAAATGATGGGAGGTCCTTATGATTTGTTCCTGGATTGAGATGATATGAGACAGTATCAATCCACGAAGGATAAATCATTAAATATCCCTAATCAGAGTATTATCGAGATTTGGACATCGATAATGCGTAAAAGACTAGTATTACACTTGTGCGCGTTGTGAGGGCATAACATCATAGTTATCATATATTTGGGTATATGATACTCATGCAAGTGTAATAGGTGGTTGTGTTTACCGAAGGTACGGGAAACAGCTTCGCTCTGGATAGACCCCCTCGGAATTCCATTGGTAGTATGACTATGTGTCTATGGAAGTCCGAAATGAGGGTAGGTGTATTTGGTCTTAACCTGAGACTTGCACCGCTAATACTTGCGACAATCAATATGCTTTGGTTGGGTTTTCAGGGCTTTAACAGGTTATGTGTACGCCTCTGCTGGGTATATTGAGAATCATAGTGTGTTGGGTGTGATGTCATGACGAAAGTATCAATCCAGTCATAGTGGAGATGATGGTCACATAGGATACGGGACTGATTCTCTTATATTCTGCAGTTATCAGGATATTATAACTAGGTAATGTATATTCGATTAAAGAGACTAGTTACCAGAGATCCGATATGTGCTTCGTACGGAGCAGACACAATTCCAGTCCCAGGCCTAGCACGTGACATCCGATACTGGATCGAAATATGCAATACTATGTATACTACGCCTGATATAGATCGCTAATTCCTGTAAGCATGTTTCTGGAGAATTGGGTAGGCATGGCGCTTTGCTAGAAGCCTACATTGTCTTGTAAATCGGTAAAAATGTAGTACTAGGTACTTACGTGTTCGGATAGTCAGACGACCAAATTTACTGCCAACATATCCGGGGATCTCATGGGTCGCTTCCCGAAGATTCACCGATGACGTATGACTCGTACTTTATTAATATGGGATTAATTAAATGAGATAGAAAATTAATCTAGGATTAATTACGAAGATATTTTATCTGGGATAAAATATCATTTAAGTAGAGAAAAACGATTAATTTGGAATTAATCGATTAAATAAATATTCGATATATTATAAGAAATTGGATTTCGACGCGGAATTGAAATTGGATTTTAATTCGGGCGAACGAGTTAATTTAGAATTAATTCGTTAGCGACATGAATAGTGATTTTGCTAGGAATAATCATTTAATTGCGTCGCAACGGAAAATTTGTTAATTTGGAATTAGCGAACCAAAGCCCGGGAGTGTTTGCGAGCGCATTCGCATTTCAAATTCGAGTGCGGCACGAAATCACATCAAGCGTCAAATCGCTAGTAAAATCTAGCATCACATTATCTGTCAATCAAGTGATAGATGTCTTTCACTTTGAATGATTGACACCAGTCACTATTCATTGATTGATGAGAGTTGATGGAAGTGGTTGGCATAAAACATTTGACTTTTTGAAAGCAAATAAATGGTAAATGAATTTTAGAAATTAAAGAGAGTATTAGATACACTTTTGGAAACAACCACAAACACTTTTTCTCTCAATTTTCTCTTACTCTCTCACGCCCCTTGGGCAGTTTTCTTCTTCATTCAAAACAGCCCACTGCCTAGAATGAAGCATGGAACAAGATGATGATTTTTTGGAAAAATCATCAAGTGCTAGCACACATTTGGAGACATACAAAGGTGATAGGGAAACCCACCCATGAACATGGAATCAAATCACGAAAGCTTGGAGCTTGGAGGTTGATTCATGGCCGAATTTGAGGACTGGTTTTTGGTGGACTGTAGTGAGCTTCCAAGGGTTCAAAGGGCTTAAAAAGTATTGTTCCTCACCGCATCGCTCAACCGATCATTGTGAGTATTCCGCGACTTCGTTGATTTATTTGCATATGTTTTATGCTTGATTATTCGATCCTTGGGACCGTAGAACTCCCATACTTTTATCATTTACATATCCCGATAATCCAATTACAAAATGATAAAAGAGCAATTTCCTTTATCACATAGTTAATTTGTATAAAACGCCATGTTCTGTACAAATGGTGATGCTATTGGTCATAATTGTCCAACACAGGTTCCATATTAACGATTGCTTCTTGGCCTTCTCGTCTTTCCATTCTCAACTGTGTGATGGTCTTTCAATATTTGCGTCCAGCGGTCAGAGTTCAAAGCTTCTGGTTTGTCTCATGTAGTGTCTGGGAACCTGAAATACAAGAAAACAAAAACAATAAGTAAAAATAAATTAGATACAAGTATAGTATCCAACCCCAAAACTAATAGTGAAAGATAAATAAGTCCCCGGCAACGGCGCCAAAAACTTGAATGGCGTAATCACACGCGTATAACATAAGCGCATGTATCGTTAAAGTAGTATAAAAAGTATCGATCCCATGAGGGCTTAAAACCTATTGTTATCAATTTATGAGGTTAAATGTTTACAATTATCTAATGGATAGATTGTTTGATTAGTTGGTGACTTTAAAACTTAAAACAGGTAAATAAAATTGCTTGAAATTAGATTGAAGAAAATTCAAATTTATAAAACTATCCAGGGTTGTGAATCCTTCCAATATCTTCTTAAAAGATGAAGTGACTATTTTACGTTTGTGTAATATATTGGTTTATTAACCTGGAACACGAAATTATGTAAAAGCCTATTCCGATGGTCAAATACAAATACCCAGTATAACCCAATTAATCATATTCTTATGTTAACCAAGTTATCTGAATTCATTAAGATTAAGTTCCAATGATGGCTACCCCCGCCCGACAGGTATATTCCTATCCTGTAAGGAATTCTATTAAAGTGTTATTTATCCTCAAGGAATATCGTGGGCTATTGATGTTGGACAATTATGACCCATATCGTCACTATTTATACAGATCATGGTGTTGTTGTACAAATTAACTATGTGACAAAGGAGATTGAACTCTTATCATTTGTGATTAGATCACCTAGATGTATAAATGATTAGAGGTCCCTATGATTAGTGCCTGGATTAAGAATGATATGAGACAATATCAGTCCACGAAGGCAGAATCATTAAATATCCCTAGTCAGAGCATTGTCGAGATTGGACATCGATAAATGTGTAAAAGACTAGTATTACACTTGTGCCGTTGTGAGGGCACAACGACATAATTCTCATATATTTGGGTATAGGATACTCATGCAAGTGTAATAGGACATTTTGTTTCACCGATGGTATGGGAAACAGCTTCGCTCTAGATAGACCCCCTCGGAATTCCATTGGTAGTATCACTATCTATCTATGGAAGTCTGAAATCAGGGTAGGTGTATTTGGTCTTAACCTGAGACTTGCACCGCTAATGCATACGACAATCAATATACTTTGGTTGAGGTCATCTAAGGCTTTTAACCGGTTTCTGTGTACGCCAATTCTGGGTATATCGAGAATCATAGTGTGTTGGGTGTGATGTCAAGATGGAAGTGTCACTCCAGTCATAAGGAGATGATGATCACGTAGGATACGGTACTGGTTCTCTTAAGTGCTGCAGCCATCGGGATAATATGACTTAGTCATAGTTATTCGATATAGAGACTGGTCACCAGACATCCGATATGTGCTTCGTACGAGCCAGACACAATTCCAGCCCCAGGCCTAGCACGTGATCACCCGATGCTGAATAGAAATACGCAATACTATGGTATACTACGCTTGATATAGATTATTTATTCATGTATGGATATTTCCGGAGAATTGGGTAGGCATGGCGCTTTGCTAGAGGCCAACCTTGTCTTGTAAATCGGTATAAACGTAGTACTTGGTACTTAAGTGTTCGGATAGTCTGACGATTGACTTTACTACCAACATATCCGGGGATCTCATGGGTCGCTTTCCAAAGATTCACCGATGACGTATGACTCACACTCTATATTAATATGGGATTAATTAGAAGAGAGAGAAAATTAATCTGGGATTAATTACGGAGATATTTTATCTGGGATAAAATATCATTTAAAGAGAGATAACGATTAATTTGGAATTAATCGAGAATTAATATATTTGATATATTAAACGAAATTGGATTTCGACGCGGAATTAAAATTAGATTTTAATTCGGACGAACGAACGAATTAATTTAGAATTAATTCGTTAGCGATGTGAATAGTGATTTTACTAGGTGTAATCATTTAATTACGACGCAACGGAAAATTCATTAATTTAGAATTAGTGAACCCGAGCCCGAGATGATTTGCAAGCGCATTCACATTTTGAATTCGAGTGCGGCATGTCAAATCAAGCGTCAAATCGCTAGTCGCATCAAGCGTCAAATCACTTGTCACTTTGAGTGATGTGACTTGACAACTTGATGGATTGAAGTGATGTGAGTGGTTGGGGCTTTTATGGTTTGACTTTAAAAGCCAAATTTAAATGAAATTCAATTGAAATTCAAATGTGTGTATATATTACACAAATTTGACAAACCAAATACAACTCTCTCTCCCCCATTTCTTTCTTCTTATTCACGCCCTTGGGGCCAAAAAACACTCACTGGTTTGCAACAAAACCGTGAGTAGTGGGGAGCTTGGAGTGTGATTTTGTTGCAAAATCACAAGTGCTAGCACACTTACGAGACATGCGAAGGTGATAGGGAAGCCCACCCATGAGCCGGGAACCATTCGATGATGCTTGGAGCTTGACGAAGGACCAAAAACGAAGCCAAAATAGTGAGCACAAAACTGCAATTGCCGTGAAACCAGTGAGCTAATTTTTGAGTTTCGTTGCTTGCCACATCGATCAACCGATCGATGTGAGTATTCTGTAACTTCTTCGATGTGTATTCGCACTTGATTCATGCTTATAATCGATCCTGGACCTTAATAGAAACCAACAAATGGCATCTAGAGCAAGGTTTGAGCATGAAAAAGTTTAGGGCTTAAAATTGGGTAAATTATTTTTTAGCATGATTTTGTGAAATTGGATGAATGAATATACTTAATTGATGTTTAATTGAATATTGATTGGATCAATTTCATGAATTAATGTTTGGAACATTTTTCCACAAATATTTGGTGATGGCCGAATACAACTAGCCCTATAATGTCTTGGTGATTTTTTGATTTTTAATCATTGGATGACTTGAATCAATTGGGAATGATGATTAATGTCGATTGTGAGTTTAATTGGATTGAAACCGAATTGTACAAAAATTATCCCACTTGGCCGAGACTTTGAGCATGTGATATGGGTTTGATTTTAATCAAAATGTGTTGGACATGTGATGATGATGTTAAGCATGATTAATTGTGTATATTCATGTTTTAGAAATGTTAATTTAGGTAATTAATCAAGTTATACACTTTGGTAATTAAATTGGAAAATTAGATTTTTGGAATTTAATTATTTGGGCCTTAAAATTGGATTTGGGCCTTTAGTGTTGTAATTGGGCTTGATGGGCTTTGTTGTACAAAGTTGGGTTAAGGCAAAATTGGTTGGATCTAATTAGGCCCAAAACCGCCTCCATAAAGCCCAAATGCGACTTAATGAACCTTTAAAGTTTAATTGGGCCTAATGGGCCAAGATTGATTTCTAGGCTTATGGGGTAACTCCCGGATTGGATTTTGGTTATTCGATTTAACCCGAGTTGACCAAAAGTCCACGCCTTAAGAAATTAATTAAAAGTCCATTGGACTTTAATTAAATTGACTTTAGACGTTAATTGGGCTTTGAGACCCGTTGCGATTAAACTTGGAATTTAAGTCGTAAAGGTTCGTAAATAAAGTGTGTTATTTAATTGGAATTAAATAAACGAATTATAATTGAATACATTTAAATTGGATTTATTTATGTAGTTTAATTTAATTCGAGATTTCGTACTTTCAGTACTTAATCGCAAAACGAGTTTAACTCGAGCAAAATCAAATCGTTGTTTGAACATTGGATGATAACTAATTATCAGATTAATTAATTTGATTAGATTGATTGATAACATGCTTGTGTGAATACATGGTTGCGATGCATGAATAATATATATAAGATGTATATTAGATGGGTGGGACAATTTTAGAAATTGTTGTAATAAATTTGATTTATTAATTGGACCTGCGTGCCCAGCCTTATTACCTCTCATTTCTTTGTATTATATTCTCACCTATTCCCCTCAATGTAAATGAGGTTTCTTTAGAAGTGTAGTGTAACGGGTGGAAAGAATATTTGTGCTAGCGGGAGAGAGAAAGGGAGAGATTTGATCTAGGATCAATGTAAAGTATCCATCCATATATCATTATTACTTTTATCATATGCGCTTTATTATGTGTTTAAAATGCATGTTTAAGGGTGTATGATGATGAGACCTTAACAAAGATAATAAATTGGTTGCCAATTTGCACGCGAAAAACCCTCGCTAAATATTAAGCTTTTTTTCCTTCCATTGAGTGAGTCTCAATCAAGATCCGAGACGACATTGGTTTGTTGGCCAAAGTCAAGGCCTTTGTCTGTCAAGGATGTGTTTGAATCACGAGAGCTTTGTTACATGTCAGTGTCTTGTCCAAGTTATGGTTTGTTGGCCAAAGTCAAGACCATTTCTTGTCCATCGACATTGATTACGAAGCTTTCCATAGTCAATGGGTCGCGCTTGACTGGGATCACTAAGTTTGTTGTGTCAAAGCCAAGGCTTAGTTGATTCAGAGGAAAAAGGTTAGGTAATACATTAGATGTATTGGCATATATAAGATATATGTTTCATACTTGGATGTCCCCTACCGGATCTAGGAATTGGATTGGATCCAATCGATCTTAGAGATCTACCTAGTTAATTATCATACAATTTGTTGGCCAAAGTAAAGATTGTGTGATATTTAACGGGATCCTAGCCCACTAGGAAACACGGTTTCCCGAGTACTCAACAGATGGTTAGAGGCTCACCAAAAAATAGTGGGAGGCAAGAATTGAATTTGCAATATTCGTTCAATTACTCGCCATACGCGCTCAAAAAAAATATCATTCGTCGTTTAATTAAATGTTAATTGGACTAATATTTATATTGTTGTTTTAATAAATAGTTAGACTATATATTCAAACTATTCATTTATATTGATTATATAATTGGATTATGATAATCAATATATTTGATTTAATTAAATTATAGTTGATTAAATAGTTGGACTATAATAATCATTATATTTAATAATACCGAAATCATTGATTAAATAGTTGGACTATTAAAATCAAGTGATAATTGAAAGATTGACGTTTAATACATAATCCTAGGGAAAATGTATTTAAATGGTTTAATTTTCAAATTAGGAATAATTTCAGGATGGTTCTTGAAATTAAGAAGTTACTTTATTTGATAAAATAACGTCTTAAGTCTACAACCCGGAGTTAAGCAAAAGTATAGCATAATCTTTGGAAGATTCATGTAATGACAACTTTAGTGCTTAATCCATTAAGCTTGTCGCGGTAGATTCCTTAATTTCTGAATCAGAACTAAGGATTAGATCCTTAAAGTATGATGAAAAAATTGAAGGATCTTCATAAATCTATTAACTTAGATTTTAGAAGTACTAAATTGCGAAAGTTAATTCTTGGAGAATTAATGACTAATCTCGAGGAGATAAAGTCAAACTTTGCAATTAGGCAAGTAGCGCATGTTGGTTTCTATAATATGTCCCAAGGAAAGATTAAGCATTTGAAATACAACATTGAATATATATATAAGATGAAGTATGGCGGAATCATACTTACATTGCTTTAGTGATGAAGAAAATCAAACCAAAATGGAAGCTCCAAGGTTGGGATGATTCGGCCAAGATGAGAAGAGGTGGAAAGCTCCAAGCTTTGTGTATTCCTTGCTCTATGATGGTTTCCCTATCACCTCTTTTGATCCCTTGTAAGGTGCTAGCCTTGCATGTGAGTAGATGTTCCAAACAACCTCAATATCTTCAAGTTTTAGACAACCAAAATGAAGAAGATGGAGAGCAAAAACTGCATGCAGTTTTCGGCAATGAGAGAGAGAAAAGAGAGTTTTTTTTTAATTGATTTTGTTACCAAAAATCAATTTATATTTATGCCATAATGTTTATTAAATTAATAATAAAATTATGACACCAACCATGCAATGGCTTAGAGTGTCAAACACTCAAACTCCATGCAAAACAATTGAGTGTATTGTACACTATCACCATGCAATGCATCATCAATAAAATAATACATATAATGACATGTGTCATGTGGGCCCCACACGTTTCCAAATGAAAGTGGGCCCACGTGCACTCACGCGTTCGGGTTCGATATTTCCGAAATACCGAACTTACGTCGCGACGTTAATTAAATCGAATTTAAATAAATAATCGCGCCTAGCGAAATTATTATTTACGTCGCTAACGAATTAATTCTAAATTAACTCGTATGCCCGAATTAAAATCTAATTTTAATTTCGCGTCGAAATCGAATTTTGATTATTATATCGAATATAATAATTTTATCGATTAATTCCAAATTAATCGTTCTCTCTCTAAATAAGGCACTTTATCCGAGATAAAGTTTCTCCGCAATTAATCCAAGATTAATTAAGTCCGAATCAAATATCATAGGTGAATCTTCAGGAAGCGACCCAAGAGATCTCCGGATATATTGGCAGTAAATACGGTCGTCGGATAATCCGAACACGCACGTACCTCGTACTACGTTCTTACCGATTCACAAGACAAGGTTGGCTTCTAGCAAAGCGCCATGCCTACCCAATTCTCCAGAAATATTCTTATAGGAATATAAGATCTATATCAAGCGTAGTATACCGTAGTATTGCGTACATCGATCCAGTATCGGATGATCACATGCTAGGCCTGGGGCTGGAGATGTGTCTGCCCCGTACGAAACATATATCGGACATCAAGCAACTAGTCTCTTTAAATCGGACAATCCTGACCTAGTCATATTGTCCCGACGGTTGCAACCTTTTATAGAGTACTAGTTCTGTGTCCTGCGTGATCATCACCTCCATATGTCTGAAGCGATACTTCCATCTTGACATCACATCCAGTACACTACGATTCTCGATAAACCCAGAAGAGGTGTACACAGAACCGGTTAAGGTCCCCAACCACCAAAACCAAAGTTTACCGATTGTCGCAAGTACTAACGATGTAAGTCTCAGGTTAAGACCATATACACCTACCCTGATGCGGCCTCCCATAGACACGCAGACATACTACCAATGGGATTTCGCGGGGTCTATCCAGAGCGAAGTTGTTTTCCGTACCATCGGTAAAACACAACCTCCTATCGCACTTGCATAAGTATCCAATACTTAAATATATGAGAACTATGCCGTTGTGCCCTCATAACGTGCACAAGCGCAATACTAGTCTATTCCGCATTATCGATGTCCGATCTCGATAATACTCCGACTAGGGATATTTAATGATTAAACCTTTATGGATTGATACTGTCTCATATCATCTCAATCCAGTACTAATCATATGGACTTTCGCCATTTATAAATCAAAGTAAATAATATTACAAAATGGCAAAAGGCAATTTCATTATCACATAGTTAATTTTGTACAATAATACAATATCATTTACAAACAGTGACGCTATGGGACACAATGTCTAACAATCTCCCACTTGGCCTATAGCCAGTCACTCAAGCATCTAATACCCGAACTATGTATGTGTCGTTCAAAAACTTGCTGAAGAACAGCCTTCGTCAGCGGATCTGCAATGTTGTCATCTGATGTGACCTTCTCGACCTTTACATCGCCACGATGTATAATCTCCCGAATCAGATGGTAACGTCGAAGAACATGCTTGGACCGTTGATGAGACATTGGTTCCTTAGCCTGTGCTATAGCCCCGTTATTGTCACAATATAATGGAACGGGCTCAGCTGCTAACGGAACTACTCCTAATCCGATTAGGAACTTTCGGATCCAAACTGCCTCCTTTGCTGCTTCAGATGCAGCGATGTACTCCGCTTCTGTCGTTGAATCGGCAACAGTATCTTGCTTGGAAGATTTCCAGCTCACTGCTCCGTTATTCAAACAAAAAATGTACCCGGATTGCGATTTGTAGTCATCCTTGTCGGTTTGGAAACTTGCATCGGTATACCCAGATACCGCAAGTTCTCCACCTCCATAAATTAAGAAAGCATCCTTAGTTCGTTTAAGATACTTAAGGATATTCTTAACTGCTATCCAGTGACCTTCACCTGGATTGGCCTGATAGCGACTGCACATGCTCAAAGCATATGAGACATCAGGTCGTGTACATATCATGGCATACATGATCGATCCGACTGCCGAGGCGAACGGTATCCGACTCATGTTGTCTCTCTCTTCCTGAGTCTTAGGACACATGTCCTTAGACAGAGAGGTACCACGTACCATTGGAACCAATCCCCTCTTGGATTGTTCCATGTTGAATCGCTTCAACACTTTATCAATGTATGTACTCTGGGAGAGTCCAAGCAGCTTTCTGGATCTATCCCGGTAGATCTTTATTCCAAGAATAAAGGCTGCTTCTCCCAGATCTTTCATGGAGAATTTTAATGAAAGCCAAGCTTTCACCGACGTTAGCATGGGAATGTCATTGCCAATTAGCAATACGTCGTCGACATAAAGGACAATAAAAGTAAGTGCTCTCCCACTAACCTTCTTGTATACACAAGGGTCATCTGCGTTTTGCACGAAATCATATTCTTTTATGACCTCATCAAAACGCTTATTCCATGACCGTGATGCTTGCTTCAATCCATAAATGGATCGATTTAACTTACAAACCTTGTTTGCAAGTCTAGGTACGATAAAACCGTCAGGCTGTTGCATATAAACATCCTCCAAAAGGTTTCCGTTAAGGAAAGTGGTTTTAACGTCCATCTGCCATATCTCGTAATCGAAATATGCAGCTATTGCAAGCATTATCCGAATGGATTTAATCATGGCAACGGGTGAGAAGGTTTCTGACCGGCGTAAACACACACGTATAACGCAAGCGCACGTATCGTTCAAGTAGTATAAAAATATCGATCCCACGAGGACTTAATTCCTACTGTTGTTATTAATTGTTGAATCTATTTATTTACAAATATCTAATTAAAAGGGAGAATGGAATTGATTGCTTGATTGATTTGGTTGATTGAAGATTTGCTAAATAAATAAATAAAAAGATAAAAGAAAATACTAAGGAAAATACAGATAAAAAGATATAAGGTTGTGATTTCCTTTAATATCATTTAAAAGATGAAGAGATTATTTTATGTTTGTGTAATAAATCAGTTTACTAACCTGGAACACTAAATTATGTAAAAGCCTCTTCCGATGGTCAACTACAAATACCCAGTATAACCCAATTGAACCATATTCCTATGTCAACCACATTACCTGGATTCATTAAGTCTAAGTTCCAATTATAGCTACCCCCGCCCTACAGGTATATTCCTATCCTGTAAGGAAATCTATTAAAGGGTTATCTATCCTCAAGGAAAATCGTGGGCTATTAAGTCTAAGGCTGAAACCTAAAATCCCTATGTCTAGTTCATTTTAGATTTACCATTTCAATCTTATTGGTGATCAGACAATAAGAAGCATTAAGCTTAAGACTTAATAAGTAAACTTATTAATTACCCAAACTATAAAATAATCCCTTATAAACTATTGATATTAAAAGTTATCACAACCCCTAGTTAACTAACACATAACTAGGACTAGTAAAAACATAAAAATAAAAGACATAAAATAAAAATACTGAAAAGTAAAATAAAATAAAATGTTAGGGTAAAAGGAATTAATTCTACTATTACTTATTTAGATATCTCCCATTAAAATAATATATAAACTTGTGATTATTACCAGCCATAAAGGCGGAACCAAAATAACCAGCCATAAAGGCGGAACCAAAATAACCAGCCATAGAGGCGGAACCAAAATAACCAGCCATAAAGGCGGAACCAAAATAACCAGCCATAGAGGCGGAACCAAAATAACCAGCCATAAAGGCGGAATTTATGTTTTATTACCAACCGACCAATTTGGCGGTATCCTGATTAAGTCCAATTTAAATAGTAAATATATTATTTTTAAGGAGATTAATCTAAATAGTAACAGTAAAAGAAATTACCTTTCACCCGACATAAGGACATTACCTCATCACGGTAAATAGTAAAAACTGTAAAAAGTAAATAGTAAATAGTAAAAACTGTAAAAGAAAGTAAAAGTAAAACTAAATTACTATTATTACAAAAGTAATTAAAAATTATTTACAAAACTTAAAAAAATAAAAACTAAAGACTTTTAGAGAGAGAAACTCTCTCTTTAGAAGGAATTGAAGAGAGAGGATGGGATACAAATTTCTGAAATCGGGTTCTAAATTATAGGCTTCAATGGGTGCGCGCGTCGCGCCGCGCGGCCAGCGTCGCGACGCGCCTACAGTGACACATGTCACTTGCTGATAAGTTGACTCAGATCTGATCCGCTGACGTGACACTGTTCATGACGTCACTGCTTACGTCATGCTGATGTGTCAACTGTTCATGACGTCATTGCTTGCGTCATGCTGATGATGTGGAAGGCGACGTGGCGACACGTGGGGCGGCGGCCGTCCGAGCAATGAGATTTCGACACGTGGCACGGTGCATTTTAGCATCTCCGTTGTGATGGTGACACGTGGCACGACGCACGTTAGGAAAGTCAACTTTCTCAGATTCTGATTTTGTGGACCCGGCGCATTTTAGCAACTTCGGCGCAGGCTGGGCGTCGCGGCGCGCAAGGCTCCAGCGTCGCGACGCGCAGAGACTGAAATATTCCAGTTGATGCATTTTTGACCGGTTTTGTCCCAAATTGCCTCCAGTGCTGTCCAAACTTTATTTATCTGCAAAATAACAACAAAACACATCAAAACGTTCATAAAACTCGAGAAACAATACAAAACATTAGGTCAAATGAGTGGGAAATAGTGATATAAATACCACTCATCACACCCCCAAACCTAACATTTTGCTAGTCCTCGAGCAAAACAGAAAATAAAATAACATGAAAATAAAATTTAACTAAGCCACTTTCGTAGGGATCACGATTGCATTTAGCATATGCAGCAAGCCTTTAAACCTCTAGGTGTCCCTAGTGGACGAGTGTAGTCTCGTGAGGGCTTACAGCAATGATACCCACAAACATTTTACAAAAGTAAAAATGTAGTAAAACTAATGCACACAAAAGCGAAAAGAGAATAAAGAAAGTTAGTGACTAATCAGGTGAAAATTCTACTCCAAGTTACTAGTTGTTTTGTTTCTTTCTAAATTACCGAATAAGTAAATTCTCCGATTATTTTTACCATTCTTCATATACACAGCCAACAAAATATTAATCAACTCATTTTTGCCCACAACAGTCATAAGTGCAGTTGATAAGAGAGTAATATTTTTGTCCTAAAGTTCTATCAGATTTCACACCTTTTTGTAGCAATGGAATAATTTTTCTGATTTTTCTTTTTTTTTTCTAAATTTTTTTATTTATATACAATACCTTCCGTCTATGTAGCGAGCTTTGGGTCGGTGGCTCCCAAACCAGTTGGCTTTAGGGCACCAGGTGTTAAGACACCCTACGAACTTAATTACTCAGACTTCAGATATATATATTTTTTGCAGCATCTTTAATCCATGTAACGAGCTTTGGGTCAGTGACTCCCAAACCAGTTGGTTTTAGGGCACTAGGTTAAAACACCCTTACAGACTTAATAACTCGGATCTCAGACGTTTTTTTTTTTTTTTTTTTTTTTTTTTTTTTTTTTTTTTTACTCCATCACTATTTAGAGATGCTTCCTCCAATTAAACTATAGTACGGAATTTACAAACTTTTCAATTTTAGCTCATGACTGTATGTTCCATGTAAGTTCATAATACCTGTCAACTGAACATATGAAGATTCATTTTAGTCAGATTTATGGAGAATTCACAAATTAAATAATTTAAAATGAAATAAACAAAAATTAACTTGTTTTGAAATAAATGGTTTGAGATACGTATCAGGAGTGAAAACTCCTTACTCAGCTACCTCTCACCAATTCCACCTTTTTAGTCAAAATAAAAACACAAAAAATGCAAAATATTTTTGTAATTTTTGAAAATTTTTCAATTTTTTTGTGTTTTTCGAAAAATTTTGGACTAAAAATAAAAACAACATACAAACTAAAAACAAGGTACTAATCAACTAAATTCCTCCCCCAAACCTAAATGAGACATTGTCCCCAATGTCTTAAACAGTAAAAGGAGAGTTAGAAGGTTGTACCTGGTTAGCTGAAATCTACAGAAAATTAAAGGTTAAGATCCAGATTAATTCGACGCCTCTTACCACGATCGTCCTCAGACCAATTTATCTTTGATAGGATAGGGTCAACTTGTGGTTCATGGGCTATGAGTTGGTCTATTAGATCCGGAGCAAGTCTGGCAGTGAAGAGGAGTTCTTTCATAGGTTTTGACACGAACCCATTTCTCCGAGCATCATCAAGAAACACACAAAGAAAATCATAAAATCCGTCAATGTTGAGTAGTCCAATTGGTTTCTGGTGTATGTTCAGGTTCGCCCAAGATAGAACTATAAAATTTCCTCCAATGTACCCAATCCACCTGGCAAAGCAATAAAAGCATCAGCACGGTTAATCATTTCTACCAGTCGTTCAGACATACCTGACACGATCAGTTCCTCTCCGTTTGATGATCCAATAAGATTTGCTTCTGCCAAGGGTTTTGGGACGATTCCCAAAACATGACTGCCTCCCTCCTGTACGGCCTTTGAAACGATCCCCATAAGTCCGAGATTGCCTCCGCCATATATTAGGTGCATATTTCTTGCAGCTAATACTCGACCTAATTCCCGTGCTGCTTCTATGTATTGTGGTTTAGTACCAACAGTACTTCCGCAAAACACACAAATGTTTTCAACTCGTCTTCTTGAAGTTGCTTCCATTTTTTTATGTATTTCTTTTTCAAATCAGGATGCCTTCAAAAGTGCAATGACGGGCTGAATTTATAGTACCTGAAAAAAGGGTGAGTAATAATAGCAGAAGTATCTTCCAGAGGACGTTTGTTAGCTAAACAACAAAAGAAATCGTGAAAGGTCAAAAAGTTTGGATCCTGTCTACGAAAATAAATATAATTACAACAGAAAAGCGAATCAAAGCAATAATTAAGGCAACGGAATTGTGTATGCAATACGCCACTCGCTTAGTATAAATTCATTAGAATGAGTCTCAAGATTTCATTCTTTATTCAGCCATTGCTAATGAATTGTTTCTTATATTTGCTTGCCAAACACAATTCCTTCTGTCTTAAAATGCTTCGTTTGTGCCTTTCCCTACAAAAATAACACACAAAATTAAAATGTTCACAAAATAAGAAAAATAAATTACAACAAATTGCATGGGTTGCCTCCCTGCTAGCGCTGAATTTTTCGTCTTCAGCCAGACGTGACTGAAATCTATTTGTCAAGGAGGTTTCAATGTCGTTTTGGATGTCCGATTAAAGACAATCCCGTGAGCGTTGCTTTTGAAGGGTCTTTTCCAAAGGTAAAGTGGCAGAAATAATTTTTTCTCATTCAGTGCTCGTACCACCTTTTTACTCCTTGTTGTTCCAATGGTTCCTGAAAAGAAAGAAAGAAAATCAGGAGGTCTCGTATGATGCTTGACTTGAAATGGAATTCCATTCTGTCAAGCTTCTGGGTGATATCTTTGATTTGTACTCCCCAAAACAGCGATGTTTTTCCTGAATGCTTTAGGTCTTTATTTTGGTCTGACAATTGCTCTTCATTTGCTCTGCTTTTTGCTCCACCTTTTCTTCACAAATGTATTTGAAAATTTCCATATTCAGCTCTTCATCTCTCATCTGTGAAATATATGCATCAAAATTGTTAACCTGAGGATGAAAAGAAATGTCAGAGTTTAGGTCTTCATCCTCTGATTTGGATGAAATAATTGGCTCAAGTAGATCTTCTTCAAACATTTGTGCAAAAGAATCTCCAAGATCTTCATGTTGGGGCTTGAAAGTTTGATCCTCCGTTGTTGGTGCAGTTGGTATAAATGGATCAGCTTCCTCCTCGTCAGAGTCAGAATAATAAAAATCAAATCGAGACATTGCTGGTTCGGGTTCCTGAACTGATACCTCTGGTTGTTGATACTGCTCAGCCTTCTCCTCTGTTGAAATGACATTGTGAAATGATTGGTATTCGAAGGCTTCATCAGTGTCATCTGAATCTGGTTCTTGAAGTATATAGTTCTGGTTTTCTGTGAATTGTCTGATCTGATCTGTCATTTTCTGTATGGATTCTGTGTTACTCTGAACTTGTGCATCAAATTGAGCTGTCTGTTCCTTGAACATGTGAATCAATTGATCTTCCTCAAATGGTTCTGGTTGTTGATGAAAATCGCATATGGATGGTGGATAAGATGGAAAATGTGATTCTGTGAAATGTGATGGTTCTTCGTACCATGAAGGATCTTGATAGTTCTGCCACCCTGGATGGCAGTTATATTCGCAATAATCGCTTGGGTGGTCACCATTACATATGTCACATCTCCACATTGAATTATGTTGAGCAAATGTAGTATTGTTTG
>SKCR01024783.1:0-19738 GCA_019454045.1 Zanthoxylum bungeanum
AATGGAATAAAGAGATATAAGTATATAATAATCATTTTCTCTCTCTGGACCATGTGTAGTACACGGTTTTTGGGCAAATTCTTTGTGCCATTCACGTGACTCACTGCTTTGGTCATTATTGTTCACGTTTTTTGGCTATTCTTTGGACATTCACGTGACACTCTCCTTTTGCTTTTGGTCTTCACGGTTTTAGATACAATGGCGCCAAAAACTCTTCATTTTCTCTTCTCCCTTACACACGGCTTTGAGCCAAAAATTGTTCTTCTCCATTTTGGTCACTCCGACGCAAAAAGAGAAGCAATTGGAAGATGTTTTGTTGCAAAACAGAAGTGCTAGCACACCTTGAGCATACATAGGTGATAGGAAGCTTCTTCTTTGAGTTAGGAAGCTTGAAGCTTTGAGCTTCAATGGTGGTCTCACATGGCCGAACATGGAGGAAGCCAAGATGATCAAAACCGCACAGCCCCACTGTCAAGGAAGCTACTGCCGTGACTTGGAGGGTGCCAAAATCGCACCTTGTTCTTCAAACATCAAAACCGAAATTCAATGTGAGTTGATTCCGCCACCTCCTTTGATGTGTTCATATGTGTTTTCATGCATGATTTGTTGATCTTGGGACTTGATTTAAACTCCTACAGACATATCATCATTATTTAGGACATTCAATGTCAGTGCGCTCCCACTAACCTCCTTATATACAAAAGAATCATTTCTCGTTTTGAATTAAATCATAAACTATTATGATTACATCGAAACGATAATTCCAAGAACCTAATGCTTGCTTCAATCCAAACATGGATCGAATAACCTGCAAACCTTGTTTGCTAGTTTTGATATGATAAAACCGTCAGGATGTTGTAAACATCCTCCAAAAGGTTTCCCTTTTAGGAAAGCTAATTTCCCGTTCAGCTGCCATGTTTCATAAATGAAACATGCAGCATCAGCAAGCATTATCCAAATGGATTTAACGTGGCAACAGATAAAGATTTCGTTGTAATCAACACAATGTTGATAACGATACATTTTCGCTACAAGCCTAGCTTAGTACGTTGGTATGTTCCTCCATGTATGTCTTCCTTGAAGACTTATATAGTACCAATAGGCACAATGCCTTGTGGTATAACAACTAGTGTCCAAACGTAGTTGTATACATGGAATCCATTTCGGACTCATGGCACTTTTGCCATAATAGGGAGTCGATACCTTGTATCACTTCCTCATACGTAATCAGTTTGTATTCCTCATAAGATTGACATCTTTATGAGGTGAGATCAGAAACCCATACCCCAGGTTGTTTTCTGACTCTCTCCGACTTATGCGGTTCTTGTGTATTCGAAGATTACAGGTACAGTTTCATCCTTGATGAACTGTTTGTGTTCCATTAAGGACTTGGTGCCTTGAACAGTATGACTCCAATTTTTCATCGAGTTTTACTATCCTCCCACTTACCATTGCAATATCGGTATTCCTCTTAGGAAAACCGCATGGTAAGCAACAATTACATTGTTCTCAAGTGAGTTGTATAAGTAATATACTTTGGTTTTCCCTAGGATAACCTACAATTGGCACTTATCTAATTTGGGTTCTAGTTTGGTATCATCCCAACATATGCCCAGCATCCCAATCTTCAGGAGTGAGAAAACCTAGTTTCTTTCCTGTTCATATCTAATATGAAATCTGTCAAACAGATTTTCATGGAACCTAATTCAAAATAAGTATTGCGCTGTTAAATGCTTATCCTTTGAAGAAAAATGGTAGCTCAGAGCGACTCATGATTAACCTTATCATGTCCAACAAAATTTGGTTTCTCTTCCGTCGGACACACCGTCAAATTGACGTGTTATGGGAGGAGTCCTTATTGAAAGAATACTATACTCTTTCAAGTATTGAGAAACTTATTGCTTAAGTATTTTCATCATGGTCAAACCGTGATGTTTTAATACTTTATCCGATATGTCGTCTATTTCGTGTCGAAACTCCAAAAGTTTCCGATTTGTGTTCTTCAAAAGAAACACAACCATAACGCGTTGCCACATCCGTAAAGGTCACGAAATATTCATATCCACCTCTAGCCTAGCTAGACATGGGCCCCACTTACGTCACTATGAACAAGGGCTATAGATCGGTGGAACTTACATTTTTACCAAGTAAAGGTGTTTTAGTATTTTACCTAATAAACTAGATTCGTAGACATCATTTGAATGGAATCAAATCCGTCCTAGTATCCCTCTTCAAAAGTGTGGATATACGAGTCTTGTTTAATGTGTCCCAGACAGCACTGCCACAATAGTCGTCTCATCTGATCAAATCAGTTTGAGCTACTTTTTTGTCATGTTATACGTTTGAGATTTATTTATATTCAAAATATATATACTGTTATTCACATCTAATGTGTTTATCTCAACATCATCTTTATATAATAAAACACTTTAGTGTTCTAGAATATAAAGTTATACTCGCAACTTGTTATACTCGATATAGAGATAATATTTCTAATCAAACTAGTTACATTATAACAGTTTCCTAATTTAAGTACACACCAAATGGTAGTTCCTAACTTAGGTATCTACGGTTGAAACATCGACTTTCGTCCCGTTTCCGATTTGCAGATTAATTTTCAATTGAAGTCAGTATCCTGCTCATAGCAGATGCTGCACATCAATGTATATATTTTGTATCACACTAAGTATCTAAAATCCAATTTTAATACTAGTAGTGAACATATTTATGACAAACATATTTGAAGTCAGAACCTTGTCATGTCTTATATTCCTTCATGTCTGCTTTGTCCATACGGCAATCATGCTTCATTGACCCCGTTTGCCACAAGTTAGGCAGACATCTTGGGATATGTCTTTTATCTTCCTAGAAGATTATAATGATTTTACCTTTGCCCTTTTCATATTTCAGAAGTCTTTGGCCAAGCCTTGGCTTTCTAGAATATCGAAGTAGGGTGCGCCTTGCGCTACTTGCCTTATTGCAAACTTTGACTTTGGTCTCCTTGAGAATAGTCATTAACTCTCCAAGAGTTGTTTATTGCAATTCAATACTTCTAAGATCTAAGAATAGATCTATGAAGATCCTTCAATTTCATTATCATACTTTAAGGATCTAATCCTTACTTCTGATTAAGAAATTAAGGAGTCATTATGGCAAGCATAATGGATTAAGCATTAATGTTATCATCACATGAATCTTCCAAAGATTATGCTCTACTATTTTCTTAACTCCGGGCTTAGGCCTAAGATGTTATTTTATCAAATAAAGTAACTTCTTAGTTTCAGGACTATCCTGAATTTATTCCCAATTTGAAAATTAAAGTCGTCTAAACACATTTTCTCTAGGATAATGTTCAAACAATAATCTTTCAATTTAACCTTGATTCTAATAGTCCAACTATTTAATCAACGATTTCAGGTACAATCTAATGTAATGATTACATAGTCTAACTATATAACTTATTACAATTTTATTGGTTAAAATCAAATATATATTGATTACTATAATCCAATTATATAATCATTAAAATGATTGGTAAAATCCAAATATATTGATTACTATAATCCAATTATTTAATAAACTATAATTGAAGGGTAAAATTCAAATATATATTGATTACTATAATCCAATTATATAATCAACTATAAATGAAGTAGTTTGAATACAGTCTAACTGTTAAATTAAAAACAACTATTAAATATTAGTCCAACTAACATTTAATTTATTTGACGAATGATATTTGATTGAGCACGTATGGCAAGTATCTAAACGCATATTGCAATTTAATTCTTGCCTCCCACTATTTTTCTGCGACCCTCTAACCCTCTGTCGAGTACTCGGGAAACCATGTTTCCAGCGGGCTAGGATCCCGTTAAATAACACACAATCTTGACTTGGGCCAACAAATTGTATGATACTTAAACTAGGTAGATCTCTAAGATCAATTGGATCATATCCAATTCCTAGATCCAGTAGGGTGGACATCCAAGTCCGAAACATATATCTTATATATGCCAATAATCGAATATATTACCTAACCTTTTTTACCTACCTAATTTTCCTCTGAATCAACTAAGCCTTGGCTTTGGCACAAACAAACTTAATGATCCCAGTTAAGCGGAACCCATTGACATGGAAAGCTTCGTAATCAATGTTGATGGACAAGAGGTGATCTTGACTTTAGCCAAAAAATCACGACTTGGACAAGACACCGATATGGAACCAAAAATCTCATGATTCAAACACATCCGCAATTGACAAAGGTCTTGACTTTGGCCAACAAACCAATGCCAACTTTGGATCTTGAGTAAGAATCACTCAACGGAAGGAAAAACCCTTAATATATTTTGAGGGTTTTTCGCGTGCAATTGGCAACCATTTATTATCTTTGTTAAAGTCTCATCATCATACACACCTTAAACATGCATTCTAAATACATAATAAAGACTTGATTCCATATCCAAATGTCAACAATCAATCTCAAGGCCCAATAACATCCATGTCATTTCAATTAAAGTCCAATGGGCTTTTAATTAATTCTTAAGGCATGGGCTTTGGGCATAATGGGTCAAACCCAAAATGCCAAGGCCCAATAGGAATCACCATATTGCCTACAAATTAATTTAGGCCCATTAAATTCTTTAAAGGGCCAAGTGATGTATTTGGACTTTATGGAATTGGTTTTGGGCCCAATAAATCCAATCCAAAAGTCCAAAACCAAACTTAGTCAAAACAATCCCATTAAGCCCAAATACACACTTTTAGCCCATTACATAATTAAAGGCTTATTAACATAATTATAATATTCTAAATATCACAATTATTTTAATTAAAGTGTATTAGCCATGATTAATTAATTAAACTCAATATTTCCAAAATACCAATTAACTTAATTAATCATGCTTAATCCATCAATTCATGCTTAACACAAATTGAAGCCAAAACACATCATTTCATGCTCAACACAAATTGAATCCTAAATTCATCATTTCATGCTCAACATGCTCTTTGATTTTAACATAAACTTTGTTGACTTTGATTCCAATCCAATCAAACCAACAATCAACATTTAAACATGCATTTAAACACATCATTTCATGTTACAAAAATCAAAAAACTGCAGTCCACTGCCTAGTTATATTCGGCCATGATAAGATTTTTTTAATTTTTGATCCAATCAATTTATTTCAAATCTAATCATGTATAACTCTAAGTTAACATAATCTAAGCATGCTCAAATCATCAATTTGAAGAAATCAGGCTCAAAACACAAAAGCCCCAAATTTTAGTCTCATGAACCCTAAAATTTTCATGCTTAAAATTGGCTCTTGATACCATTGTAAGTGTTCCTAGAACATGCCAAGGATCTAATAAGCATGTAAAGGTGTTCATAAATTCAAAATAAGTTGCGGAATTACTTACATTGAATGGATTTGAGCTTTTAAAATTTTGAGAAGAAGATCCAAGATCCAAGGTGCTTCCTTTGTTGATTCCAAGCTTTGAGTTGAAGATCTCCAATATCCTTCCTTTGTTGATTCCAAGCTTTTGAAGTTGTTTCCCTATCACCTTAGTTGATTCCATGAAGTGCTAGCTTTGTTGATTTTGCAACAAAATCAAAGAGAGAAAGGAGATGAGATTCACGCCCATATCATGTGTATTAGGATTTGTATTTTTTTTCCAAGTGTTGTATTACACAAGTGTGAAGAGTGAAGAGAGAGAGAAGGCTTTTTGGTTTTGTTAAAGGGTTTTACCCTTTCACCCAAAACCATGTAGTTGGGGTAATTTGGTTTCACCTAAACCAAATGGTTGGAAAGTAAGTGGTTTTGGCATAAATGCCAACCACTTTCCAACCACCACTTCACAAGTGTGATATATGTGAAGTGGGCCCCACCATTTTGAATTCAAAACTCAAAATGTCTCTACGAACATTTGCCGTGGCGCGGTTCCGTTTAATCCGATTAAACAAACTTTCGTCGCTAAATAATTAAATCTAATTTAATTAAATAACGATTCCTCGCAAATATATTACGAACGTCGTCTACGAATTAATTCTAAATTAATTCGTTCGTTCGTATTAAAGTCCAACTTTAATTTCGTATGAAATCCAATTCATATTAATATATCCGATATATTAATTTTAGCCCATACGAATAAATTAAATAGAAAAATCAAATTTAACTATTAAATTTATTTTACCGATTAATTCCAAATTAATCGAGTTCTCTCTCTTCCGAACACATTTAATCCCAGATTAAATAATACCTCAATTAATCCCAGATTAATTTTCTCCATCTTAATTAATCCCATATTAATTCTCTCTCTTAATTAATCCCAGATTAATTCTAATTTAAATCAACTGTCATCGGTGAATCTTTGGGAAGCGACCCAAGAGATCCCTGGATATGTTGGCAGTAAATACGATCATCAGATTATCCGAATATGTACGTACCTCGTACCACGTGCTTACCGATTTACAAGACATGGTTGGCTTCTAGCAAAGCACCGTGCCTATCCAATTCTCCAGAAATATTCTTACTGGAATATATAATCCATGTTAGGCGTAGTATACGTAGTATTGCGTATTGTGATCCAGTATCGAATTGTCACGTGCTAGGCCTGGGGCTGGAATGTGTCTGCCCCGTATGAAGCACATGTCGGATGTCTGATAACTAGTCTCTATAATCAGACATACATGACCTAATCATAATATCCCGATGACTGCAGTACTTAAGAGCACTAGTACCGTATCCTACGTTACATCATCTCCACTATGACTAGAGTGATACTTCCGTCTTGACATCACACCCAATACACTACGATTCTCGATATACCCAGCAGAGGCGTACACAGAACATGTTAAAGCCATGGCCGACCAAAACTAAAGCATACCGATTGTCGCAAGTATTAGCGGTGCAAGTCTCAAGTTAAGACCAAATACACCTACCCTGATTTCGGACATCCATAGACACATAGTCATACTACCAATGGAATTCCGAGGGGTCTTTTGCAGAGCGAAGCTGTTTTCCGTACCATCGGTAAAACACAACCTCCTATTACACTTGCATGAGTATCCTATACCCAAATATATGAGAACTATGCCGTTATGATCTCACATAACACGCACAAGTTGAATACTAGTCTATTCCGCATTATCGATGTCCAGTCTCGATAATACTACGACTAGGGATATTTAATGATTAATCCTTCGTGGACTGATACTGTCTCATATCATCTCAATCCAGGAACTATTCATAAAGACCTCCTATCATTTATACATCTAGGTGATCTAATCACAAATGATAAGAGTGCAATCTCCTTGTCACATAGTTAATTTGTACAACAACACCATGATCTGTACAAATAGTGACGCTATGGGTCATAATTGTCCAACAGTAAGGATATTCTAGAGAATTTGGTAGGCATGGCGCTTTGTTAGAAGCCAACCATGTCTTGTAAATCGGTAAAAACGTAATACTAGGTACGTACGTGTTCGGATTGTTCGACGACCAGATTTACTGCCAATATATCTAAGGATCTTATGGGTCGCTTCCCGAAGATTCACCGATGACGTATGACTCGTACTTTATTAATCTGGGATTAATTAAAATAGGGAGAAAATTAATCTGGGATTAATTGCGGAGATATTTTATCTAGTATAAAATATTAATTAAAGAGAGAGAACGATTATTTGGAATTAATCGATAAAATATTATATTCGATATATTATAGGAAATTGGATTTCGACGGGGAATTGAAATTAGATTTTAATTCGGGCGAACGAGTTAATTTAGAATTAATTCGTTAGCGACATAAATAGTAATTTTGCTAGAAAAGTATTTAATTAAATTAGATTTAATTTCGTCGCAACGGAAAATTCGTTAATTTGGATTAGCGAACCCGAGCCCGGGAGTGTTTACTGGCGCACTCGCATTGCGAATTTAAGTGCGGCCCACAGTCACATCACGCGTCACATCACTCGTCATTCAAGTGATGGATGTTTTGTCACTTTGAGTGATTGACAACCAGTCACTATTCATGAGTGATGTGAGTTGTTGGAAGGAATTAATTGCCAAATTTTGGCTCCTCCAAATTGGTTGACTTTTAGAAAGGCTATTACAACTTTTTGGATTTGATTTTTGGTATTATTTTGGAAATTAATAAACCAAACACTCAATAATTTTTCCTTCCTCTTCTCTCTCTCACCCTTTACACGCGTTGGAACCTAATTTCCCTCCTCTCCCTCTCTCGGCTTTGGAAGCCACTTTTCTTCTCATTTCATGCTTGGCCGAAATGGAAGAAGAACAAGGAAAGATTGTGGCAATTTTTCCTATGCTAGCACATGAAGGGTCATCCTAAGGTGATAGGGAACCGAACTTGTGAGCATGGAATCACCCTTGGAGCTTGGAGCATCAATGGAGGACCATGGCTGAATTTCTTGGAGCTCAAAAATAGTCCACTGCCGTGAACACCTTGGAGGAGAGCTTGAATATTTTATTGTTCATCGCATCACTCAACCGATCATGTAAGTATTCCGCAACTTCTTTGATGTATTTTCACATGGTTTCATTGCTTGATTTGATCCCTGGACCTTAGAGAAGCACAACATGGTATCAGAGCCATTTGAGCATGAAACTTGAACTTAAGGTTAAATTATTGGGTAAATTGAATTGAGCATGATTTGATAAAATTATTTGATTGAGTATGCTTGAATGATGTTTAATTGAAGTTGTATTGGATCAATTTCATGAAAAGTTGATTGGATCAATTTTTTGCCCAATAATTTGCCTTGGCCGAGAGGTACATGAACCCTAATTGTCATGGTATTTTGTGTTTTTGATCATTGGATAAGTTAGAAAACATTGGGTAATGTTGATTGGTAATTCAATTGGATTGCGAAATCGGATTATAAATCCCAAAAAATGCCGAGACTATTAAAGCATGAAAATGATTGATTTTTTTATTAAAATGTGTTGGACATGTTTTGATGTTAATGAGCATAATTAATTAGGCTAATTGATGTTTTTGAAATGTTAATTTGGGTAATTAATTATGGAATACACTTTGGTTAATTAGATTATAAAATTTGGAATTTTGATAATTTAATTAATTGGGCCTATTTTGGAAATTGGGCTTGTAAAGTTGCAATTGGGCTTATGGGCTTGGTTGTACCAAGATTGGTTTAGGCTAAATTGGTTGGATCCAATTGGGCCTAAAACCATATCCATAAAGTCCAATTATGACTAATGGACCTTTAATTTTAATTGGGCCTAATTGTTTCTTGGCAAATAAGGGTGATTCCTTAAATGGGCTTTGGTATTTGGGTTTGACCTATATTGACCAAAAGTCCATGCCTTAGAAATTAATTAAAAGCCCATTGACTTTAAATTAAATTAACATTGGATGTTAATCGGGCTTTGAGACCCGTAACTATTAGATTTAGAATCTAAGTCGTAAAGGTACATTAAAAATGTAATATTTAATTTGGAATTAAATAGTGAATTAGTATTAAATATTATTAAATTGATTTAATGTTGTATTAAATTTAATTCAAGAATTCGTACTTTGAGTACTTATTCGCAAAACGAGTTATCAAATCGTTGTTTGAACATTGGATGGTCATTAATATTCAGATTAATTAATTGGATTAGATTGATTGATAACATGCTTGTGTGAATACATGGTTGCTATGCATGAATAATGTATATCAGATGGATATTAGTAGGGTGGGTCAATTTTGGAAATTGTTGTAATAAATTTAGAATTTATTAATTGGACCTCCGTGTCCAGCCTATTACCTCATTACTCTTTGTATTTCTCTTCTCACCTATTCCCCTCAATGTAAATGAGGTTTCTTTAGAAGTGTTATGTAATCGGGTAGAAGTAATACTTATGCTAGCGGGAGAGAGGAAATGGAGAGATTTGTTCTAGGAACAATGTGTTTAAATATCCATCCGCATATCATTATTATTTATTCTTACGCGCCTTATTATGTGTTTAGAATGCATGTTTAAGGGTGTATCATGATGACACTTTAACAAAGATAATTAATTGGTTGCCAATTACACGCGAAAAACCCTCAAATCATATTAAGCGTTTTTCCTTCCATTGCGAGATTCTTACTCAAGATCCAAGATTGGCATTGGTTTGTTGGCCAAAGTCAAGGCATTTGTCCGTCGAGGATGTGTTTAAATCATGAAGCTTTGTTCCATATTGGTGTCTTATCCAAGTTGTGATTTGTTAGCCAAAGTCAAGATCACTTCTTATCCATCGACATTGATTACGAAGCTTTCCAAGGTCAATGGGTTCCGCTTAACTGGGATCACTAAGTTTGTTGTGCCAAAGCCAAGGCTTAGTTGATTCAGAGGAAAAAGGTTAGGCAATATATTGGATATATTCGCATATATAAGATATATGTTTCGTACTTGGATGTCCACCTACTGGATCTAGGAATTGGATGAGATCCAATTGATCTTTGAGATCTACCTAGTTAATTATCATACAATTTTTTGGCCAAAGTCAATATTGTGTGTTATTTAAGGGATCCTAGCCCACTAGGAAACAAGGTTTCCCGCGTACTCCACGGAGGGTTAGAGGCTCGCCGAAAAATAGGGGAGGCAAGTATTTAATTTTCAATATTCGTTTAGTTACTTGCCATACTCGCTCATTTCAAATTTTCGTCAAATAAATTAATATTTAGTTGGACTAATATTTAATTGTTGTTTTAATAAAACAGTTGGACTGTATTCAAACTATTTCATTTATAGTTGATTATATAATTGGATTATAGTAATCAATATATTTGAATTAACCATTTCAATAATAGTTGATTTTATAATTGGATTATAGTAATCAATATAATTGAATTTAAATCTATTAAATTATAGTTGATTAAATAGTTGGACTATAGTAATCATTATATTGAATAGTACCTAAAATCATTGATTAAATAATTGGACTATTAGAATCAAGATAATTGAAAGATTAACGTTTAAAAACATAATCCTAGGTGAAAATGTATATAAAAGACTTAAATTTCAAATTGGGAATAATGAATCAGGATAGTCCTGAAAAGTGAGAAGTTACTTTATTTGATAAAATAACATCTTAGGCCTAAGCCTGAAGTTAAACAAATAGTAGAACATGATATTTGGAATATTCATGTGATGATAACTTTAGTGTTTAATCCAATAAGCTTGCCAAATAGACTCCTTAATTTCTTAATCAGAACTAAGGATTAGATCCTTATAGTATGATAATGAAATTGAATGATTTTCATAGATCTATCCTTAGATCTTAGAAGTTACAAATTGCAATAGTAAACTCTTGGAGAGTTAATGGCTATTCTCAAGGAGATAAAGCCAAGTTTGCAATAAGGCAAGAAGCGCAAGGCGCGCTTTTACTTCGATATTCTAGAAGGCCAAGGCTTGGCCAAAGGCTTCTGGAGTGTGAAAAAGGGCAAAAGGCAAAATCATTATAATCTTCTGGGAAGACAAAGGACATATCCCAAAATATCTGCCTAAAACTGTGGCAAACGGGGACACAGAAGCGTGACTGCCGTATGGACAAGGCAGACATGAAGGAATTGAAGACGGTGCAAGGCTCCGACTTCAAATATGTTTTCATAAACATGTTCCATGCTAGTATTGAAATTGGATTTTAGATACTGGAAGTGGTACATAATATATGTACTGGTGTGCATAATCTGATGAGCAGGATTACTGACTTCAGATGAGATTAATCTGCGCTTTAGGAAATGGGAAGACAGTCACTGTTTTAACGCAGAAACCTAAGTTTAGGAACTACCCTTTGGGTGTGTACTTAAATTAGGAAACTGTTAAAATGTAACTAGTTTGACTAGATACATTATCTCTATATCAGAGTTTAACCCGTTGCGGGTATACCTTTATATTCTAGAACACTAAAGTTTCATTTTATAAAGATGATATTGAGATAAACACATTGGATGTGAATAACAGTATTTATATTTTGAATATAATAAATCTCGAACATATAACATGACAAACAAATAGCTCAAACTGAATATAAATCAGATGAGACTTATGAGTGGCATTGTTGTCGGGACACAATTAACAAGACTCGTATATCCACACTTTCGAAGAGTGGATACTAAGACAGATTTGATTCTATTCAAATAATGTCTACGAATCTAGTTTATTAGGCAAAGTGGCCTGAAAAGCCTTTTACTTGGTAAAAGTGTAAGTGCCACCGATCTGTTAGCCCTCGTTCATAGTGACGTAAGTGGGCCCATTTCTAGCTAGGCTAGAGTGTGGATATGATATTTTCGTGACCTTTACGGATGTGGCATCGCGTTATGGTTATGTGTTTCTTCCGAAACACGGATCGGAAAAACTTTACAGTTTTGACACAAAATAAACAAAACAAATGCTAAAGTATTAAAGTCACGGTTAGACCATGATGAAAATACTTAAGCAATAAGTTTCTCAAATACTTGAAAGAGTATAGTATTCTTTCAATAGGACTCCTCCCGGAACACGTCAATTTGACGGTGTGTCCGAACTGAGAAACAAATTTTGTTGGACATGATAAGGTTAATCATACGTCGCTCTGAGCTCTTTCCTTCAACGGATACGCATTAAACAGTGCAAAACTTATTTAGAATAAGGTTCCATAAAAATCTGTTTGACAGACTTCATATTAGATATGAACAGGAAAGAAACCGGGTTTTCTCATTCCTGAAGATTTGGGTATGCTAGGCATACGTTTGGATGATACCAAATTAGAACCCAAATCGGAAAAGTGCCTAAGTGCGTGTGTTGGTTATCCTAGGGAAAACAAAGTATAGTACTTATACAACTAAGACAAGAGAACAAGTAATTGTTGCTCGCCATGCGGTTTTCCTAAGAGGAATACCTATATGCAGTGGTAAGTGGAGGAAAGTAAAACTCGATGAAAATCAGAGTAATACTATTCAAGGAATCGATTCCTAATGGAACACAAATAGTTCATCAAGGATGAAACTATACCAGTAATCTTCGAATACACAAGAACCGTGTAGATCGGAGAGAGTCAGAAAATAACCTGGGGTATGGGTTTCTGATCTCACCTCATAAAGATGTCAATCTTATTGAGGAATACGAACTGACTACGTATGAGGAAGTGATACAAGGTATCGACTCCCTATTATGGTAAAGTTCCATGAAGTCCGAAATGGATTCCATGTATACCAACTACGTTTGGATACTAGTTGTTGTACCGAAAGGTATTGTGCTATATAAGTCTTCAAGGAAGACATACATGGAAGGCAACATAACAACTTACTGAGCTAGGCTTGTAGCGAAAAGGTATCGTTATCAACATTGTGTCGATTACGACAAAACCTTTTACCTGTTGTCATGGTTAAATCCATTGGTAATACTTGCTAAAGCTGCATGTTTCATTAATGAAATATGAAAGCTGAATGCCAAAACCGCTTTCCTTAACGGAAACCTTTGAGGATGTTTACAATATCCTGACGTTTTGTCGTACCAAAATAGCAAACAAGGTTTGCAAGTTATTCGATCCATGAATGGATTGAAGCAAGCATAGCGTTCTTGGAATTATCATTTTGATGTAATCATAATGGTGTATGATTTAATTCAAAACGAAATGATTCTTGTGTATAATAGGAGGTTAGGGGAGCGCACTGACAGTGAATATCCTAAATAAATGATGACATGTCATTTCTTGGAAATGATATTTCCCATAAAAACTATCGGTGAAAACATGGCTTTCATGAAAACTCTCCGTAGAATTCTTAGGAGAAACAACTTTTATTCTAAGAATAAAAATCTACTGGGATATATTAAAGTTGTTAATACTCTCCCGAGAACTCGTACATTGAAATAAATGTAGCGACCTGCTGTCTCATACGCTTTGAGCATATGGAGTCACAATCAGGCCAATCCATGTGATAGTCACAGGATTGATGTTAAAACATCCTTGAGTATCTCAGAGGAACTAAGGATGCTGTCTTATACTACTGGGTTAACCGTTGCAAGTTTCCTACCGATAAAAACGACTATAAGTCGTAACAACGGTACTATAAGTTTGAATAACAGAACAGTGAGCTGGAAATCTTCTAAGCAGATACTGTTACCGAATAATAAAACAAGCGAGTTATTTCTGTAGCTGAGGCAGCAATATAAGCCTTTTAGATCGATAATAATCCTAATCAGATTAGGAGTAGTTCTGTTAGCAGCTGAGCTAGGCTTCAAAACAGGCTAAATAATTAATGGTCTCATCAACGATCCAGATAAATACTTCAAATATTCATCTGATTCGATCAGATCATACATCATGGCGATGTGATGATCGAATAAATCGTATCAGATGATAATCATGTAAATCCACTGACGAAAGCATTTCCTCAGCAAAAGTTTGAGCGAACCGTACATAGTTTGGTGTAGGACACTTGAGTGATGGCTATGTGGCCAAGTGGGAGATTATTGGACAGTTATGACCCATAGCATCACTATTTGTACAGATCATGGTGTTGTTGTACAAATAACTATGTGAGAAAGGAAATTGCTCTTTTATCATTTGTGATTAGATCACCAAGATGTAATGATGATAGAAGGTCCATATGATTAGTTCCGGATTGAGATGATTTGAGACAAATCAATCAATAAAGGTTTAATCATTAAATACCCTAGTCGTAGTAATTATCGAGATTGGACATCGATAATGCGGAATATACTAGTATTACACTTGTGCGCGTTGTGGGAGCATAACGACATAGTTCTCATATATTTAGGTATATGATACTCATGCAAGTGTAGTAGGAGGTTGTGTTTTACCGATGGTACGGAAAACAGCTTCGCTCTGGATAGACCCCTCGGAATTCCATTGGTAGTATGATTATGTGTCTATGGAAGTCTGAAATCAGGGTAGGTGTAATTGGTCTTAACCTGAGACTTGCACCGCTAATACTTGCGACAATCAATGTACTTTGGTTTTGGTCGTCCAGGGCTTTAACAGGTTCTATGTACGCCTCTTCTGGGTATATTGAGAATCGTAGTGTATTGGGTGTGATGTCGAGATGGAAGTATCACTCCAGTCATAGTGGAGATGATGATCACGTAGGATACGGAACTCGTTCTCTTATATGCTGCAACTATCGGGATATTATGACTAGGTCATGTTTATCCGATTATAGAGACTAGTTACCAAAGATCCGATATATGCTTCGTACGGGCCATACACATTTCCAGCCCCAGGCTTGCACGTGACATCCGATACTGGATCGAAATATGCAATACAACGTATACTACGCCTGATATAGATCGTATATTCCTGTAAGGATATTTCTGGAGAATTGGGTAGGCATGGCACTTTGCTCGAAGCCAACCATGTCTTGGTAAATCGGTAAAAACGTATTACTAGGTACGTACGTGTTCGGATAGTCCGACGACGAATTTACTGCCAACATATCGGGGATCTCATGGGTCGCTTCCCGACGATGCACCGATGACGTTAGGACTCGCACTTTATTAATTTGGGATTAATAAAAGAGAGAGAAAATTAATCTGGGATTAATTGCGGAGATATTTTATCTAGGATAACATATTAATTAAAGAGAGAAAAAGATTTAATTTGGATTACTCAATAAAATAAAATTTCGCTATATTAAACGAAATTGGATTTTCGTTAGCGACGTGAATAGTAATTTTGCTAGGAAAGTTATTTAATTAAATTAGATTTAATTCATTCATCAACGGAAAATTCGTTAATTTGGAATTAGCGAACCCGAGCCCGGGAGTGTTTGCGGGCGCCCTCGCATTGTGAATTTAAGTGCGGCCCACAAGTCACATCACTCGTCATTCAAGTGATGGATGTCTTGTCACTTTGAGTGATTGACAACCAATCACTATTCTGAGTGATTTGAGGTTGTTGAAGGAATTAATTGCCAATTTTGACTCCAAAATTGGTTGACTTTTGTGAAAGGCTAATACAACTTTTTGGATTTGATTTTTGGTTTTAGTTTTGGAAATTAAATACAACCAAACACTCATAAATTTTTTCCTTCCATCTTCTCTCTCCCTTTACACGGTTTGGAACCTAATTCCCTCATCTCCCTCTCTCGGCTTTGGAAGCCATTTTCTTCTCATTTCATGCTTGGCTGAAAATGGAAGAAGAACAAGGAAAGATTGTGGCAATTTTTCCTATACTAGCACATGAAGGGTCATCCTAAGGTGATAGGGAACCGAACTTGTAGCATGGAATCACCACTTGGAGCTTGGAGCATCACTGGAGGACCACAGCCGAATTTCTTGGAGTCAAAAACAGTCTACTAGCGTGAACACCTTGGAGGGGAGCTTGAAGATTTTGTTGTTCATCGCATCGCTCAACCGATCAATGTAAGTATTCCGCAACTTCTTTGATGTATTCGCACATGGTTTCATTGCTTGATTTGATCCCCGGGACCTTAGAGAAACCCAACACTCATATCTATCATTACGATCAAAACATAATATTATTCGCAAAAACCTAATTTTACCGGAAACTTGCATATTCTATCTAGGATCAATCCAACTCGTTCTATTATCACTGATTTTACCAAATGCATATTTTCATTATATTAATACTCAAACAATTCAATTTCTCTCAAAAGACTACTCTATGAAGCTACTGGATACATCCGGACATTTAACAATAAACTTGAAATTTGTGGATTTTTACCGGGAGGTCTTATTGAGATTTCCATGCCATATAAGGAATCTAAATGATCCCACGAAGGCGCTGTAATCGATAAAATTCCGATCGAAACTACTGTTCACCTAGGTAACTATTAATTCAAATCTTATTTCCTCGTTTCAAGTGAAACCATACACGGAACGGAAAATCTGTCACGGCCAACTTGTAGTACTCTTCGAGTGCTTCAATTTGGCTAGTAGTTCGGGTCATGAAACGATGCGACTAGCTGGGATCAGAAAACCCATTGCTGCACTTATTTCTCATCTTTCACATTGGTTCCGGCGATTTGGGGGTTGCCACCGGCCACCATAAGGTAGAGAGGTGGCCGGTACACCCCTCCGACTGGTCGCGCCGGCCGAAGGTGGCCGGCAGGCCACCGGCATGACCAAGTGAAGCAAAAATGCGATCTAGAGAAGATGGGGCGAATCGGGAAATTTGAGAAGTTATCATATTTTGGCAATAAGCAGAAACTATGGGGTATTTATAAGAAAGTTTCTAAAAATTACATCCTGACCCCCGAAAATTACAGTTAGGTCCCTATTATGGGGCTTTCTCGGAAATTTATATTTTTGAAATAATTTTGATACAAATTTTGAAACGTGTTCAAAACGAAAGTTGTTCGTCTCGGAAAAACGAGATTGATAGTTCAAGAATCAGCTCAATCAGAGTTCGTTTGAAATTATTATAGCCAAAATAAGAAACTTCACGCGTATAACGATATAAATAGAAATCGCGCAATCGGTCCTCGAAACCAAGCATTTTCCAACTTGACGAAACTTCACTTAAAAATATTCCAACCTATTTCCCAACACATAAACTCTGATTTTCGATTGCCATCCCATTCCAAATCCTTAATTTTAATTCGGAAACCTTCCAAAACTATTCCTAAAACTCGAGATATTACATTCACAGATTAAGAAGTATGAACATAATGGTTAGCTTAGGTAACAAACATCTTAGATCTATTAGTGTTAGATCAGTAGAGTCATTTATTGAGAATCGACATCGTCGGGAGCAGTCAGTATCGAACACCGATGATATATCAAAGAAAATATCTTATGGATCGATTGGGTATTGTCTTGCCGCATAGGTGAATGGAGATTCTCATTAATGTGAGGCATTTTCGTAATTTTAGTTAGGTCACACCATGTTCTCAGAAAAAATAATTAAAAAAAAAACTTACGAGATCCAATATTTTGACTTAAGATCTCCTAAATTTTAAATTAAAAAATAAAAACTTAGGAGATCATAAGTTTTGATGTTTAAAAAAATAATAATAATAAAATCTTAGGAGATCCTAAGTTCTTACTTAAGATCTCCTAAGTTTAAATAAAAATGAAAAACTTAGAAGATCTAAATTATTAACTTAGGATCTCCTAAGTTTTAATTCAAAATAATAAAAAAATATTAATACTTAAGATCATCGAAGTTTTAATTCAAAAGAATAAAAAATATTAAAAATTAGGATCTCATAAGTTTTAATTCAAAATAATACAAAAATATTAAAACTTAGGAGATTCTAAGTATTAACTAGTTTTCCCATCCTTAACTACAATAAAGTGAAATTCGATTCTTAAACTAGTTTTGCCATCCTTAACTGCAATAAAATAAAAAGACATAAAATATTTTATAATAATATTTGAAGAGTGACTTATAACTCCTTAATACTGAAGAGTGAGAATTAAAAACTAATTTAAAAATCTCAATTGATGATTTTTTTGAAACTAATTTTGATAATGTGACTATTCTATTTAACAATTAAATAATATTTGAAGAATTTGTTGGCGTTGTTTTAAGTTTCATCTTTATAGGAAATATTATCATTTTCACACCCAAAGAAAATGACCTAGGGTCACCGTGTCTTGCCTCAAATCATTGGGGGCTATACGTGAGTTGGAATGATTGACAATTTCTATCTATTCTGGAAAAATTTCATTGCTAAAAACTACTATTGATCTCCGTTCCGGATTTTTGATTTCCTAACCATTGTGGCGTCGGCTTTTACAGCATGACCTTAATCTTAATCTTAATCTTACAAATCAATTCTCTTTCTCATATATTTCAAAAAGCAATATTTTATGATCACTCTTTTAACTCCTATATTTTTTTTGAGTTCTTCATAGATGGTGGCTTTGGTTGGTGCTAATAGTAATATGATTAATATTAAGAAACTTGGATTTATAGCATGAAAAATGATATTTTTTGTTACAAAATTAGATCTGGAAATTATTTGTTTTTGGTGATGAAAGTTATGTTGTATAAATGTATTGGATGATTTTGGGCATTGGAACAATTGCCGGAAATTGTTACGGAGTTGAAATATGTGAAAACGGTGAAAAACGGCGTTACTGGGTGAGTTTCGAGCTTACCGGGTGTCCGCCATCCAAACAGTGAATTGGTCATTGTTTGGACAGCCGATGAACATTCCAAATACTATTGGGGCTGACCTGGCCAGCCCCCATGTGTATTAGTTGGTCGGTTCGGACAAAAACGCATTTTATGTCATTTTGCGGAAAAACGTTTTTCTAAACGTTTCGCAATGTTTCTAACCTATTTATGTCCTTATTTGGTATCAAATAAACATGTTTAGGTGAAATATGAATAAATTATTCAAATTAGATTTGAATAATTTATTCGGTAAATTAAAAAAAGTTTTAAAAATTATGATTTCACCCGAACCGCGGCTTCCGCTGCGCCCGTGCCAAAACCCCAACAAAAACAACAGACTGTAATTTAAGAATCAACATAATTAACATTAACTTATATTAAGTTCCAAACATTATTGGATAGAATCCATACCTCTGGGGGTTAACGTCCACGTTGGTGTTTGTTAGGGTTGGTGCTCATAGCGTAAATTCTCTGTTGTATTTCATTGTAAATACTCTTGTAAACGTTTTATTATGAATAAAATAAGCAGTTTCGATAATATAATATATCTCTTTATATGGTAAAGACATAATTGACCTTAGAATGATTAGTTCTGATACATTTACAAATGCGTCGCAACTGACATTGAGTTGTATCA
>SKCR01024784.1:0-19787 GCA_019454045.1 Zanthoxylum bungeanum
TGACCAAAATAAATATCTAATAAAGGTTATAAAAGATATTTATGTAAGTTGATTTACTAATAATGCAAATGAAATTGAAATTACAATTTTGGTGAATTTGGTATGCTAATTTCGGCCATAGTGCAAAAGTTGCACATATAAATTTTTTTTCATTTTTCATTTCATTAACCTAATACACTTTATCAAAAACAAAGTTCCATTGAAGAAAGACAAAGAAAGAAAGTGAAGGAGAAAAAGAAAAACCTAAAGAAAGGCTTGGATTTTGTAAGTTTTTCTTAAACTTACTATTAGAAAGGAATTTGTTCCTTATGATCTAGGCTACCTCTCATGAGTTTCTTAAGTTATTCTTTTCTTTATTTCTTGTGGTTTTTGATGATGGAAATTTGTTTAAAAGTGTTGAGCATGTATGATGAACAAAGAATGTAACTAGTGTAGTTATATGTATTCTTTTAAGGTTTATGAAACCATGTTGCTATTCTAGAGTTGTTGACCCACTCTTAAATGACCTAGATTTGATCTTGAGTTGTTTCATTGTGTTGAGACTTGAATTGGATGAAAGATGATGATTGAAACATTTGATTAATGTAATTAGCCTAATTTGTCCATTTTGTGGAAATTGAAAAATTAGGGTTTCTAACTATTTCCAAATTTGGGGGTTTTCATATATGTTGAGCATTTGGGTGTGTATGTGATGCATGCAAAGTTTCATGTTGATTGGATTTTTCATTTGGATGAGTTTTGAAGCATGAAATGACCAAATGGTCAACTTGGGCACCATTTGGTGCTCTCGGCATTTGTAAGGAAATTTGGGGATTTTGTGGCTTTTGGTGTTTTTTGAATATTTGAACATGCTAAGTTCATCTTAGAAATGATTTAGAATCATTCAAAATTGATTGGATCAATTTCGGACTAAAATGGACAAAATACCATAAAAGGGTAATTTGGTAATTTCACTTGATTTGATTCATTTGAAATTTTATTTCATTATTTGATTATTGGGTAATTAAATAAATGTGTTTATTTATTTAATCCAAGAAAAAGTTTTGAAATCTGAAAATCGGATTTTCACCGCTTCCGCTGCGTTACCGGATTCACCCCCTAAATAACCCCTTCATAAGAGTCACTATTGAGTGATTGACAAGGAGTTGTCTACCTGATGAATATACGTAGGCGAGACCGTGCCAAAGCTGTGAGCTGAAATATATTCATGGGATCCACCTTTCACTATTTGTATTTAATTTAATTATTAAATCTTTGTTTTCTGTTTGGGGAGTACAGTATTGCATGATTTAGTGGGAGAGGTATTTTTAGATTAAAAATCCATGATCTAGTTAATGCTTTTGATATTATATGAAACCGCTTTATATATGCTAACCGTTTTTCGTAATCTATATGATAGATTTGCGATGACGGCACAATCAACTAATTCGTTTGCACGTATGTTGGATACGAAAAAACTTAAAGGCGCTGAGAACTTCGCCGATTGGGATTTAGATTTAAAGATTGTCCTTGATTTCGAGAAGTTCAGATATGTTCTTGAGGGTCCGCTGCCCTTTGCTGTGTATGAGGACGCAACACCGGAGTAACACCAAGTTTTCCAAGCTTAGAAAGATGATGATTTAAAAGTTAAATCATACATCTGAAGTTCACTGGTACCATGACTCAAGAAACAATACTATGGCATGACAAATGCGTATAATATAATGATGCGATTAAGAGAATCGTTCATGAACCAAGAATAAATAGTTGTTCATAAAGTTACGATGGAACTGTTCTATGCGCGACTGGATGAGGGCCAAACTGTGAGCTCGCATGTTCTTCACAAGATCGATCAACTGAGGCAACATAATCTCCATATGAATGACATTCTCGGTAGAAGTGTCATTCTTGGTTCGCTCCCAGCTTCTTATTGCCAATTCGTGATGTACTTCAACATGAATGGGATTATCTGCACCTACCATGAGCTGCATAAGATGCTGATCACGGTAGAGGAGGACCTAAGGAAGGGAGTACCGACTCGCCATCCGAAACCTACTTCACTCTCTGCTTCTTCCCAGAACTGGTCAAAGGGAAAGAATATGAAAGCGAAGAAGAAGGGTTTCGGTTCTCAACCGCAGGGTAAGATAGCAAAGCCCAAGAGGGCTTCCGAAGACAAATACCATCACTGCAGGAAAGTCGGGCACTGGAAAAGGAACTGATGACTACATTGCCCAAATTAAGAGGGAGAGAGCGTCTACATCAGGTACATTTATTTTTCCAGTTATTGATATCTCACTGGCTTGTAAAGCTGTTACATCCAACTGGATTTTAGATTCTGCTTGTATGTTCACATTTTCAATTCGTTGCAGGTGCTGAAGGAAAGTAAGAAACTAAAGCCTGGAGAGATGCAGTTGCACTTTGGGAGTGGAGACTCTCTGGATGCTGTTACAGTGGGAGTATGCGAGATCTCTTTGCCGAATGAGAAACTTTTGTTGTATGATTGCTACGTTGTACCGGGATGTGTAACAAATATTATATCTCTTTTTGTATTAGATACATAAGGTTATCGTATTAATATTAAGAACTATTCTTTGTATTTATATGATAAACATAATATTCAGATCATTTGTTGTCCAAATGAGCATGGTCATTACATATTGCATACTTCTAAAGATATTTTGAATACTAGGATTAATAAACGTAGTTTACCAGTTGTTAATAATACTGAACTTTGGCATATGCAGCTAGGTCATATAGGCGTTAAATGCCTTACCCAATTAGTTAGGAATGGTTTGATACCAGATTTCACCATTGAATCCTATCCAACTTGTGAATCGTGTATTCGGGGTAAGATGACCAAAGCCCAATTTTCTGGTGTTGGACACCGCGCCACTAACTTACTGGAACTCGTACATTCTGATGTATGTGGTCCACTAAGTCAGACTGCTCACAGTGGTTATTTGTACTTCGTTACCTTTACCGATGATCTGTCACTGTACGATTATATCTATCTGATGCGACATAAATCGGAAACCTTTGAAAAGTTCAAAGAGTTCCTAAATGAAGTAGAAAAACAGACTGGTCTATATATTAAATGCCTTCGATCCGATCGAGGCGGCGAATATATAAGCAGTGAGTTCATGGATTATATGAAGGAGAATGAGATTCTCGCTCAATATACTCCTCCAGGTACTCCACAACACAATGGAGTGTCTGAGAGGAGAAATCAGACTTTATTGGATATGGTCCGATCAATGTTGAGTTTTACAGATTTGCCCTATTTGTTATGAGGCTACTCTCTTTTAACAGATGCACATCTTTTGAATAAGATTCCTTCAAAAGCTGTTCCTATGATTCCTTATAAGATATCGACCAGTAGGAGACCAAATCTTAGTTATATTAAGGTTTGGGGTTGTCCTTCCTATGTCAGGATGACTCAGCCAGATAAGCTTTCACCTCGAGGGCACAAGTTTAGGTTTGTTGGATATCCTTCGGAAATGAGGGGATATATGTTCTATGATACCGAGCATCGAAATGTGTTTGTAGCTCGCTTCGTAAGATTTCTAGAAGTAGAATTTTTATCAGAAGGTGGTAATCATAGACATGTTGAATTTGATGAAGTCCAACATGAAAACAACGAACCAACGGAGGAACCTGAAGTTCAAGTAGATGAAGAACCTTCAACACACGCACTCTATAGGTCACAAAGGGTATCTAGACCTCCTGAACACTTGTATTTGATACAAGAAAAGAGTCTTGATGTTCTCTTAGTTGAAGAGAATGATCCTTTTACCTATAGAAAATCAATGTTGGACATCGACTCCGTGAAATGGCAAAGTACCATGAAATCCGAGTTAGACTCAATGCATGAGAATCAAGTTTGGGACTTGGTTCCGCTTCCCGAAGGAATTATTCCTATCGGTTGTAAATGAGTTTACAAAAGGAAGCACGGGCATGATGGTAAGGTTGAAACCTATAAGGCCCGATTGGTAGAAAAAGGTTACACGCAGCGACCTGTCATCGACTACGATGAAAATTTTTCACCAGTTGCAATGCTTAAGTCTATTAGAAATTTGCTTTCTATAGATGCGTATCATGACTATGAGATTTGAGAAATGAATGTCAAAATAGCTTTTCTAAATGGATTTCTTGATGAAGAAATATATATGGAACAGCCAGAAGGTTTTGCGTCCAACGAAAACACAGGTATGGTATGTAAGCTTAAGAAGTCCATTTATGGACTTAAACAAGCTTCACGAAGTTGGAATCTTCGATTCGACGAGATTATTAGATCGTCTAGTTTTCTCAAGAATTCAGAAGAATCATGTTTGTATTAGAAGGCCAGTGGGAGCATGATTGTATTTTTAGTCCTCTATGTTGATGACATCCTAATCATTGGGAATGATATAGGGATGATGCAAGGTGTCAAAGGGTACCCTGTAAGAATTTCTCCATGAAGGACCTGGGAGAAGCTTCATATGTTTTAGGCATAAGACTCTATAGAGATAGAGAGAGGAAGCTGATTGGGTTATCCCAATCAACATACATAGATAAGATCTTGGAACGGTACAATTTTGGTAATGTAAGACATCAAATATATCGTTCAAACATGGGATTCATCTTTCAAAGAAGATGAGTCCACAAACAGAAGATGAGAAGGTTAGAATGTCTAACCAACCTTATGCTTCGTGTTTGGGTAGTATAATGTATGCCATGTTATGTACTCGGCCTGATATCAGTTTTGCTGTTAGCGTAACCAGTAGATATCAGTCCAATCCAGGCAATGACCATTGGATGACCATTAAACATATCGTGAAGTATCTTAAAGGTACTAAGGATAAGTTGATCATTTATGGAGGAAGTGAACTGCAAGTTAACGGGTATAAGGACTCCGACTTCCAATCGGATCCCGATGATAGAAAGTCTACATCTGGATTCGTCTTTACCTTTAACGGAGGTGCAGTTTGCTGGAAGAGTTCCAAATAAGGGTCAACAGCAGATTCCACCATAGAGGTGGAATACATTGCAGCTTCTGAAACTGCAAATGAAACTTCCATCCTCCAAAAACACAAAGAATAAAGAATAGAAAAACATAAGAACATCACAAGATGAAGCCAACAACAAGAGGAACATTTTTCTCTCTAATGGCAAGTTGGAAATACTTACTAAAAATCCAAGCTTTTCTTTGTTTTTCCTTTTCTTTCTCTCAAGCTTCTTTGTCTTCTTTTAATGGAGTTTTGGATGAGTGTTTTAATTTAATATAAACCCTAAAAATGAAACAAACAATTTATACCTCCTCCATAAGGCATGGCAGAATTTTTGGGTATAAAAAATATCAAGATATTTCCTTTTGTTTCAATTATTTACAACTTGTCAACTTGATAAAAAACTATCATTACACTTTAATGAATTTTTCAACCAAGTCAACAATTGCAACTAAGTCATTAAAATAAATATCATAACTTAAAATATTCATATTTTAATTAATTTAATCATTTAACAATTAAATAATTAATTAATTATTTAAATACAAATACATCAAATATATGTATTATATTTACAATAAATATCAAATACATATATATTTATGATATTAGTCAAATATCTCAATTTGACAATTAATTAATGTGTATTGATCAAATCTAACATTAAATGCAAATACACAAAAATTAGGAAATGACTATTGAGTCTCAACACATGTATTATTCGTTTAACCTTTAAACGACTTATAAATAATCAATATTATTTATAAATGTTGCCCTAGTGCTCTACGGGTATATTTCATTAGTGAGACTCTATAGATTCAGGCATATCCGTCATGAAATCCAATTTCGTGTCCATAATTTACCCACCCGTAAATTATGACGACCACGGATAAACTCGCTGAATCATACAGGTCGAGGTCATGGCAAATGTATAATTCCTCAGTCACAGGTATCCGGATATATCCCAGAGATATAGATGTAAACGTCAAATCTCTATAGGGACTATCCTGTCGACGTCTCTATTAGCAATCTAAAAAAGAACACTTAGAACTCACTTCTAAAGTGTACCACGGGCCCATGGTTTTTATCTGATTGCTAATCATAAATGGACTATCTATGCTCTGTACACAGAACTGACGGATCCTATATCGACACACACAGGACACCCTGATGATCTATCCACACCCAACGAATAGGCGGAGGTCTGATCTAAATAGATCGGTGACGTGACTGCCATCTAAGTGTGAAGGATGTCTCATGTGCCCACAATGGTATCTCAAGTCGAAGAATCACAAATGATACTTAACCCGAGAAGATTCTTATTGACGTTGGTGTACTATCCATTAATAATCTTCGGTGAGTCGTTCAGTGTTTATCTGTTATAAACACCTACAAGTCTATACGAGCCTCCAAGACTCATGACTCATTGAGAAACCATTGGAATAAAATATTCCAGTATACGACATGTACCGGTCTCTACGGGTTTACTTTACTGACCACATAGTGTAAACCTTGACTAGGAACTGTCTAAGAATGACAACGTCATGATACAACTCAATGTTAGTTGTGACCCTTTTGCAACAGTATCATGACTAGTCATCCTAAGGTGAAATATGTCTTTACCATATAAGAAGATATATTATATTATAGAAACTGCTTATTTTATTCATAATAAAACGTTTTACATAAGTATTTTCAAGGAAATACAAACGAGAATTGGCACTCTGAGCACCAACCCCAACAGACATAACCACTGAAAAGCAATAGTAAGAGTTTTGAGGTATCTGAGAGAAACTTCAAAATATGGGCTGTATTATTAAAGATATCATGATGTTCTAGAGGGATACAACGATGCTAACTGGATATTTGATACAGTGGATTCAAAATCTATAAGTGGATTTATTTTCACACTTGGTAGTGCAGCCGTGTCATGGAAATCCTCGAGGTAAACATGTATTGCCTGGTCTACTATGGAATCAGAGTTCATAGCATTAGACAAAACAGCGGAAGAAGCGGAATGGCTTCGAAATTTCCAGGAGGATATTCTAAGTTGGCCCAAACCGGTACCAACGATAAGCATACATTGTGATAGCCAATCGGCTATTGGAGAGAGCCCAAAATATAATGTATAATGGTAAGTCTCGACACATACGTCAGAGACATAATACCATACGTCAACTGCTCTCAAGTGGCATAATATCGATCAATTATGTCAAGTCGAAGGAAAACCTAGCGGATCCACTTACTAAAGGTTTACCTAGAGAGCAAGTTAATAAGTTATTGAGGGGAATAGGCTTGAAGCCTATGAATTAATAATTGTCACTGTGGAAACCCAACCTAGCGACTGGAGATCCCAAGATCTAGGTTTAAAGGGGCAACTGAAACTTTGTGCAATTCAAAACAAGCACTGAAGAGTTTTGTACTCTTTTCCATTCCGATAATGACGCAGAGTGCTGTCTGTCAAGGTTAGGATAAACTAAGGCTTTTAATGATCACTATATTAGGAGATGAGTCCTAATTGGGGTAAAGACATATTACCTTTTTTTATAGTAGATCATCTATTTCAAGTAAGAAGTGAGGCCGCTTCCATGGGATTTTGCAGGCTGATTTCCCTAAAGTGCTTGATGAATCCAGAACCGCTCTTCATGGCCGAAATGAACACAACCGTAGAACGAGAAATGGTCGAAGTAAAGCTGTGTGTTGGCAATTGTCTTGGTTTACACCAACGGCAGAAAAGTTTAAGACTATGGGTCACTGGTTTGCCAAGTAAATCCGATTGTCATTCACTAGGAAAGGTTCAAGGCGAAAGCTACCTATTTCGATGAAGCTTTAGTTCACGAAAACTCTCTCAACTGTCTACATGAATATTTGAAGAATTGTGGGGGATTGTTATAAATTCTTCAAATATTAAGTGTTGATGGAGGATGGACATATCCATTGGATGGTACCTTATGGGAATGGTACATACATGTAGGGACATTTCCTCCAATTTATGGAACATACCTTTAGGCTCCAAAGGGTTTAAGGGAGAGGTATAACCCTTGGGAGGGTTACACCCCAAATCAAATGGTGCCCTCAAAGACACAATTCCATGTCTATTTAAAGGAGCCTTCTTTGTTCTTTCAAGGAATCTGAATCCATTTGAATTTGTGTATTTCATATTGTTGTTTTAGAGTTAGAGAGAGAGTTCCACCATTTTCCTAGTTCAAGATCTTCTTAAGGAGTGCTCATTGGAGAAGAGGAATCCAAGTTATCATGGGAGGACATTAGCCACAAAACCCGTAGAGAACCGAGACGAGGCTAATAAGTTCTTAAGGACAGAGATATATCTCGACTTGGACTGCAAGTTTCGTCATTTACCAGGTTTTATCTTCATGTTCTAAGTCTTAGGGTTTATGTCTAAGTTGGCATAGTTTGGTTTGATGTTTGTTTTTCTGGTTTTGATTTGTTTGGATGCATGTTAGATTTCGTCCAATGACACTATTTCCCCAACAGCTTACAAATAATATTTATCATCATATAAATTATTTTATGCATATATACAAATCATTAAAACTAATAAAATATATTATACATATGAATAATATATATCATTATATAAATTATTGTTTCATGCAAATAATATTTTTTCCTTTAATGCATAAATATAATCATTCTCATGTTCATATACATGAATCACAACTCATAAAATATTCATAAAATTTAATCTAATTAAATTATACAAAAGTTGAGACATATGTTAACTATAACTTTTAATTCTTGCCAATCATTCAAACTTTGCTCCAAGTCCACCAAAAAAGGTTCTTCTCCAAGCATTATTTTATTGTCATACTTGATCAACCTTGACAATTAATAAGTAGTTTGATCACTCAAAAATGACAACAACAAATTCTCTCATTATTCTTCAACACTTGAACGAAAATGTAAGCACATTAATTAATTTCTAACACTCAAGAATTAGGGAAAATCAACATAACCCTTGATGTTTGATAAAATTAATCGACCCCCATGATCTTTAAGCTAAACAAAACCCACATGCCTTCCAAAAATACTATTTTTCAGTAAGCTATTAAGTAGGGTTGGCAGAAAATCTCAGAATCTCGAATCTTGAATCCCGATCGAGATGTCGTCCCATTCAATCCGGAATTCGAGATGTTTTTTAGTACGAATCCTGATCAACAGAGATACTATTTTGGAAGATAGAGAAATTTCGATTAGTTTTATCAAATATCATGAGAATTATACTCATTTCCTCTAAGAAATATTATTGTGCATTTACTTTTGTGTTCAGATGATTTTTAGGATGGATTTGATCTTGATTTTGGCCTTCCAAAACTAAAAATTTCTTCCCATTTATTTCTTGTTGTTTTGGCCTTTCCATTTTTATCTTACAACTAACCAAAGCTACTTAAGTTGCTTTTTAATTAACTAAGTTAACCTTGATTTTATCTTAAGATAAACTTGACACTTGGTCAAGATTATATTCAATCATGACATAAATATCAAGATTAACCTAAGTTAAATATATAACTTTAGTTAATTCAAGCTTAACTTATAATTTAATTAGTGTTCATGATTACTTTAACCATGATCATTAATTCTAATTAACCATAGTTATATTAATTAATTAAAATATTTTTATTTGTATAGTAGTATTAATTTAGCAATTAATTATAATACACTAATACAAATTATATTTGTATTATTGTTAACAATTAATTGTAATATCCCGAGTTTTCGGAACAGTTCTAGAAGGCTCTCAAATTGAAATTAGGGTATCAGAATGAGTCGGGGACAGATCATCCAAGCTGCTGTCAGCCAATCTAGAATCATAGGGACATGTTAAAAGTCTAGGAATTGTGTTGTTTTGTATTTGTATATTTGTAAATGAAAATTTTATTTTGTATGTGTGATTGTGATCATGGAGCCCCGAAGTACTAATATTGAGATTTGATCTGTCTTGGATTTGGACTAGAGGTCTTTTTTTGCTCATATAATATTTGTTACAGGTTGTACTGGTGCTGAAATGTGTTCCAGTATGTCCAAAATTTAGGGTGTGTCACGTCCGTTTTTCATTAGGTTTGAGGCTCGGGAAGATGGGTTATTTATGTCTCCTATTGGAGCATCCTGCCATAGGCGGGGTGTTACATTAATATTATAGTACAATCCTATATCAACTATTGATATATTATTAATTAATTTGATTCATATAATGAATTACCAGATCAAACAATTTGATCTTAAAAATTTAATACAATAAGTATTGTCTACGACAAATGTTGTCATAGTGCTCAATAAGGACACTTAATATGTTTACGTCTGGTAAATATATATATATATATAGGACTTCATGGTAAAATAATCACGACGTTTCGAATCATACAAGTTGAGGTTGTAATACTTATGTATAATCTTTCTGTCATATTGTCTCCTATTAGGTAATGCATAGTGTTATCGTCAAGGCCCTATATACTTAATGTATAAAACTTATCTTCATGATTATATTCCATTATAAATAATATGCAAAAATTCTTTTCCGATACTATTCATAATGTTCCGAAATTTTTTTGAAACATACTTTTGGCCAAAAGGTTCTCGAAATATAACCCTAAGTATCATGAGATATAATTAAACCACATGGAATGACAGATATTTATATTGACATACATCGATGTCCATGAGCATTGGGTTCATACCTAACAGTCATCCAACGGTCAAACAATAAAAAGTTTTTGACATGTATGGTATCAACCATGAAAGATCACTCACAACACTACCGTGATGTCTTAAGTCAAAGAACCACATTAAACACTCAACTCGAGAAGGCAACTATTGACGATTTTCAGTGAGCCAGTTCAATATTCATTCCATTAATGAATATCTATATTTCTATATGAGCTTCCGCTAAGTTCATCGTCTGTTGAGACAAATCATATGTACATTACATATATAGATAATGCACATCTAGTGATCGATTCATGTCAGTAGATCAAGACTAAGAACAATTAATATTTGAGAATATGTGTGATATTTCTCAATATCATTTGTAACTCTTGCAACTATATCACCATATATTGAAACTTTCAAGTTTTTAATAATTTCATATAAGGTTTCGAGCAAAATTCGAAATCTCTAACTCTTAGAGTGATCTAATCCTTAGATTTACAATATATGAATAAAGTAAGATTTTATCATATGATTAAATAAAAAATTCCAATAAGAAAATATTATATTGCATAAATAATAAAATACTTATACAAAAATTAACCATTTCTAACAATTAACATGTAATATTTATAAATATTTAATGGATAAATTAATGTATCTTTTTATACTCTTAAAAATATCTAGTTTATTCATTATATGTAAGAGTGATTTATTCTCAACATGTATACAACTTCTTCAATATAAAATGATAAAAAAAATAGTTGAGCTTTATTAATTTATTTTTTTGACAAATTTTAAGTAAATGATCTTATTCCAATATCAGTAAATATTATTTTAACTTTCAATATCTATTATTGGATCAATATCTCAAAATTTATATTAAAATAATACACTCAATGAAAATATTTATGGGAAATGATGAGGTAAAACACTACATCCATGATTCAATAATGAAAACTTGTATAAATAAATAAAGGGAAAAATAGCAAAAGCGAAACCCCATGATATTTTACCCCTTTTATATATGATTTTGTTTTAAATATTTTGATTCTTAATGGAAAACATGAGGTAGAGATGACAACTGAGATATCTTATCCCGAATCGATTTCGTTCCTTCCCAATTGTAATTTGAGAAGAAAAATCATCTCGAATACCGATATATTTTTTTAAATATGGACAAAAAATCATCTCGGATTTCGAACTAAATAATTAGAAATCTTGAATCTTGATCGAAATTATGAATTTCTTATGATAAAATTTGAGATTTTTAAGCATGATAAATGTTTTTCTTAATTTTAAAATATGAGGAGATTTCATTTAATTTTATCAAACATTATGGGTTTAGCTCGTTTTCCCCATAAATAAATAATAGTCATAATAAGAATCCAAAATACTGAATTCACATGGTTGATTTGAATTAAAAAAGCATTTAAACTTGACTAAAGTAACTAATAAAATTTGATGATATTATTTATTTATGAAATTCAATTTCTATCGTATTGGGTTTTGAAATTCAAATGGTAATAGCAAACTCCGTAGCCTCTAGGTTATTGTATATGAATTTTTTTCCCATTTAATGATGAAAGCATAATTTAATTTCATTAAAATAATCTTATAAATTCCTTAAGATTAACAAGTTAAATCATAACAACTGCACTTCACAAAGAAAAAGATCAAAGGATGACATAATGGGTGATTAAATAAAGATTACATAAGTCATTCTAAAATCTCGACCACATATTTTTCTTTGCTTTGGTGGATGGTTTTGAATTTTGATCATAGAATTAATTCTTCTGTAAATTAATTTTAAATTACCTACTACTAGGTTAAGGATAGCTTGTTTTTTCATATTATTTTATGAAGTTAAGGTTTTAATTTTAAAATATGAAAAAAAAAGGGTATTATCACGATTTTACAACCTAATCAATTTTTTTTTCCAAGTAATGTGAAACTTTTTCTTTTACTAAATTAATCTAATTTTCATTTCATCCGAAAAAGGTCATTTTTAACTCCATTATGGTGATGTCCTTATCATTAAATCCAATAGCTTTTAAGAGTTGAAAAAATAACCAAACACAGAGAATTAAAGGGGTTAAGCGAACTTGTTTATAATAATATTTCAAGAGCTTTTAAAAGCATCACAATACCAAACAAATAGCCAAAATATTCACCACATGGACAGTGAAATGATACTTGCTGGTACATTGAGAGAAATAAATTCTAATCTAGAAAAGCAATGTTACATTTTCAATAACTATATATTTGTTTGTGCGGCTATATAAAGGTCGTACCCAGTGTATAAATCTTCCGCTATAAACAGGATCTGGAGAAGGTCCTGATGTATGTATGGTTTAAAAAGAAGGGCTTCAATAACAAAAAATTATATCCCAAGAGTTGGTTGTGGATGGAATTGTTACTGTCAACAGATTGTCTTGAGCACTGAAATTGAATTCCCCATTGTTTGAGTTTATCAAAATTGAACTTGGCTTTGTACTTGAGTATGCTCCAAAGGTCCCTTCTCCTCTTCCTTTGATGTGTATCTTACCACTAGAACCATCATTAATGAAGTCAACTGACTCAACAGCTCCCCCAGAATTGTACATATTCATCAACCCAATTGGAGCAAACTGAATCTTTTGATTGTAAACCTGTAAAAAAAAACATACTCAAAAGTCTCATAATTCATGATGTAGTGATGTGAGATTACAAGAGCTAAGAACTTGGTGTCAGTAACCAACCTTTATAGGAGATATGGTGAAGACATCACATTGCATAACCTTTAATGCAATACCAAATGATTCTTCCTTTGGTAATCGGATAAGAGAAGCTGATATTTCAAAGACAGTGGAAGATAATTAAAAGAAGATGGATGAAAAGTTCATCTTATTCCAAAAGTTGCTTCTTGTATATATACCTGTATTGAAGGAAAAAACTGCACAGTCTCCGGTCCACAGCTTCCCAGAGACCTCTTCAAAGTATTCAACATCGGCAGGAGAGACCTTCCCAGATGTCACAGAATCAATATTTTCTTGAACTGAGTTTTCATTTTCCATACAAGGCCAACTGCCTGCTCCTTGGCAGTTGAAGATACCAATAACGCCGGTACATTTGTTCAAATTCCAAATTTTGAGAAGGCTATATGCAAAATATGCAGGAAAAGGCGATGAGAAAATAAAAACAGCTCGTATTAAAATCATGAAATTGAAGTAAGACGGAGATAGATACCTCTTCCCATCCATAACTGGATCACTGAATAAACAATCGCGTGTTGGCCTTCCTGGGTATTTAGCTCTAAGCACTGACCCATCGCTAAGTACAAGCCTTTTAAGTATCTCAAAATCATGCTTCCCAGGCTTATCACTGTTATTAAAGTTGCATAAAGTAAAAATAATTCAGGGCTAAATTATGAACATGTCTTCAAATAAGCACATAACTGTGAATAATACTATTTACCTAACATAGATTCCACAACCTCCCACAGCTCTAGCAACAGCATGGAACTCAGCTGCACAATGTTTGCTCTGAAAGTTGTTAAAGATGTTGATCAGTGACAGAATTTGAAAAAAAAAAAAAAAAGAAAGACATAAAATCTTGTGTGTAGGTCTTTGACATACATAGAACATGTCCCAATCCGGGACGAACACTTCACCAAGAAATATGCTGTTGAAAGCCACAGCAGCTATGTGCAATGTCTGTGTAGTAGGATTATTTGGATAGTAATCATCAGATGCTCGTGTAATAGCACTTTGTTTTGAACTGCAGTAACAAGAGTAAAGCAAAATTACCATATATGTCCATTAAAATATAAAATCTGCAAGTGCAAAATGGTAAAGCATTGAAGTGCATAAATCATATACTGGAAAATGGTATCTGTGCTCTGTCCCATGCAGCAGATTATGCTGTTGTCTTTGAAGTTGGTGGCTATGGACTCCTCGAGTGCTTGTTGAAACTGTCTAGTAAGTGAGACTCTGCCTCCTAAACCAGCGCTAATGGTTTCCAGAATGTTCTGAACATCAACCTTAACCCCATCCACATCCTGTGAAACAAGATCCTTGTGTAGATCATCATAAAACTGAGAAATTTTATCAGGATCAATAACACCAATGCCATACTTCTCCATGCAATCCAGGGATATGTCCCTCATATTTGCCAAATTCCCAGGTGACTGCACTGGGTATTTCATCTCTGGATTATACACTTTAGTTCCCGGAGCATTTGGAACGAGGCCTCCCCAGTATCCCATCAGGGCATGCCAGACATAGACATATCTGAGAATTCACAAGTCGAAGTTGGAAAATTTATACAAGAAATACCTAAAGAAAGGCTAATAAGATGGACAACAAGCTGGTTCTAACAAACACATATATTTTAGATTCCATAATAATAGTAATAAAAACTTTCGAGGATTATAGGAAGCTTAGTAGCTTACTTAAGGCCAAAATTTTTCTTGATATCTAATACAAAATCCTTTAGTCCACTTGGTCCACTTTGACCATCCTCTGCTGTTCCCCGAAATTTATTGTTCTCTTTGATACTGGCTAATCTCCCACCAAACCTACAATCCAGAGAAACTACAGTTACATATATATATATATATATATTCGCAATCCGCTAACCCCAAAAAATAATAAATAAAAAAGATAAACTTACTGTGACCCTTCAACAAATGGCTCCCCTTCTTTTTGGAACTCATTAGTTGTATCTTGCCACCCATCATCTATAATCAAAAACTTTGCAGGAGTGCCTCCCTCGGATAAACTGATAGAGAAAAGAGTGAGAATGGTCTGAAACAAAGAATCCTCAAGAGTGAGAACATTCTCACAGGCTAACTAACCTCTTCAGGCCGTCTTTGATTCCTTGAGGATTCACTTCTTGATAAAAAGCATCCCAGGTGCACCAACCAAACCAATCTAACATTCCTGGCATCTGCATTGAAAAATTGTTTCTTGTAAAGATTTTATAACATATTTGAAAGTGACTAAGGTCCTGAGAAGGAAGAACGTTCGTTTGGTCAAGATCTGAAATGCAGCACACCTGTTTGGTTTCCCGGGTTGCAAATGTTCCAAAGTGTTTCTCCAATGTCCTGCATATATATATATAAAATCCAAAGCATAAGCGTGCCTTTGTAACTTCTTAAAATTTATTTTACCATGAAACTTAAGGTTTGCTCAAAGAGCTGACTTACTTCATAGATTCCTTGACCAAATCAAATGGATTGTCTCCGAAATTAACAAAAACAGCTTGGAGGGACTCCGAGGTAACTATTGCTGGGTCACCTGTGAAAAAGCACAACTAAGTGACAGAAAAGAAAAAAACATGGTTCTGGTCATATTCATACAGACTCCATTTTTGTCTTCAAAATAGTCGCACAGACCTCAAAGTTTGCCTATAAAGAGTTCTGTCATCTGTGTCCCCAGAGGAGTATGTGTGACCATTTCTGAAAACAAGGTGACGTGACTATTTCACAGGGAGTGTTACTATACTTTTTCCAAGAAAGAACAAAAATGTGAATCTGCGATAATTATTTCAAATGATTAAAGTCTTACCACTTTCAACACAAAATTCAAGTTCATTAGATGAGTTCCCTTGTAGGCTGCTTCTGAATTCACCATCCAGGACGGGCAAGAAAAGTATATAAGAAGTAGAAGCAGCATCAGAAGTTGCTTCCACTTCCAGGAGTAGCATCTGAGTTTCAATAGGAATGTCACTTGCTGAATTTCCCATCCGAGGTATCATCCACCACATTTTAAATCTAAACAGACTGAGTAATCTCACATCCCTGCATTACATAATGCAAACAAAATCAACATCAACCCTTCCATTATGAAAAATAAGCATAAGGCAACATTCAATTCTCAAACTAGTTTTTAAGTTGGGTTAGGTCATGGAATTCAACATGATATCAAAGCCATTTTCATACACGAATGAGTGACATAGTTCAGTCAAGAGACTGGCCTGCACGTGAAGTATAAGGCAACCCTGGGTTGGGTCAGGCCATGGAATTTTACACAATCCATTATTCCATTCCCCATTAAAATTCAAGAAACATAATACAGAGGCTTACTCAATGACTCCAAGCTTGAAAACATGGCGTGAACGGGTGTCTGTGGAAGAAGTAGCAGAAGCTCCCACAAATGCAGATGTGTTGTTGAATGGGGTCACTACTATGTTTCCAGGCACACCCGTCAGTGCATCTTTTCCATTAATCCTGAGATTCCCATCTTTGAGAACAGGCCTTCCATTCACAAACATGGAATGTTTCCATCCCTCTTTGATTCTGAGAGACAAAAACCTCTGCCTCTGGTTTGGGATCGAGGTCGGGGCTGTGAATGATGATGAAAGTCGAGAATTGATTCTCAGGGATGCAAATGGTGTACAGAAAGTGTTCATATTGGTGGTGGTAATGGACCGAGTCATAGTTGACCGTTAAAACAGTTAAAGAAACAAGTGTAGGAATTTTCTTATACGGGAACACTGTTACAAGATGAGTGATGTAAGTTGCTTCCGCAGTTGATAAGAGAGAGAAGATGATAGGCTTCGTTTATTGGCCATCCTATGTTTGATGTCTCTTTCTAACTTTAATTCGTCATTTTCAATCAGTGTATCCTCTCATTTTAAGATTCGATTTTTATGCTCTGCTCTCTTGGCCGGTTCAGGATCCGAATTAAGAAACGGTTCAAGTCTACGGGCCTGAACTAGATTCTCTTTTTCTTCCTTTCTCATTCATTAAAGACCCATCTTCCTTCTACCTCAAAACCCATCTGCCATAAAAAAAGATTTCAATGGGTAAGTTTCAAATTTTTGTGCATTTTCTTTTCAATATTTTTGCAGATAATATTTGAACTTCGATTCCGCAGCTGAATCTTATTTTATGTTCTTGTGTTGTTTTTTACAAATTGGGATGAGTTTTATGTTCAGTTTTTTAGCCTGTTTTGCTTTGTTTCATCTTCCTCGACTCTTTTGCTTATATTTTTTTACTAGTAGAGGTAGAAAAAACTCAGCCGATATTAATTTATTGTTGGTAACTTTTCTTTTTGATATTTCTTGTCCTAGTTATACGGATAGTCTTTTAATTGGAACTTTAATTGTGTGCGGCTACCACTCTGCAGAAATATCAGTATTAAATTTATCTACTGTTGCTAGGTTAAGATTGCAGATAATAGGATCTGTTTGGTCATTATAGTTTAAGTGATTGCTGTCTTCGTTGAATCTTTGTATATAGGACTTCATTCTTTGAAATACTTTCCCACATTGACTATTAGCTAGCCTTCTTCATAATCTTTGGTTGAACTATCAATCACCGGAACTGCAACATCCTTCTGCTACAACAACTACTAGTGTTCAATGGCATTTGTATCACAGCACAACCATTTCTGCCGCCTATTTGGGAATATAGGTTTCACCACCACACCATTTTAAGTACCATTAGCTATGTCCGCAACTGCTACTTTCATAATTACCAATTCATTCCGCAACAAATGTCAACATCAATCACTTCTACAAGCAGCATCTGTGTCACTGATCTTAGCACTGCCAACTCCATATCGATATTCCCATCTTAACCACCAATGCATGAAGTAAACTATTACATTTTCTCTTATAGAGTGGTGTAAAAGCTAGTTGAGATTATAGAGGCGTGTTGAAGGATTTTTGATCATTTGATTTCTGATCTTGAGACAGAGAACATGTGTAAGGTAGATTATGTCCATTTACGTACTGAAGTTACAAATTTCATTATCTGTGAAGCACTTATCCAACAAACCTAGAGCCATGCTTTGCCATTGTGGTTCTCAGAACAAGTTGCGAGATTAGGTACAAAGCTTGAGAAGAAGATGATTGAAGGTATGAAAAGTTCATGTGGGCATATCAATTTCAAATCTATTGAAAGCGTAATTTTAAGATTCCCTCAGTTCAAAGAGGGACTGAAAATCATCTAAAGTGTTTTTGAGCAATATGGTGAGTCACAATGAGCTTGATTTTTCATTTTCTCAGATATTTTCAATATTTTCATGATTAATTAACTCTCTCCATCATTTTACCATTCATAGATGAAGACTCATATGTAACTATTGAAAGAGGAGGAAATTGAGGAGTGAAGACATACAATTCAACGAGTTTATTGTCTTCTCTGCCTCATCTATCTCATAATGATGCCCTACTCGTCTTCTGAAACTGTACCCACAAATGAACTCAATATTTTTCTCTTACTCCTTTCTCTGTATGTAACCAGCTGAATGAACGGACACTAATCAGTGATTTGATGGCCTTGGAATTGTTCAGATTTCAAAGATGGGTTCACCACAGCTCAAAGCGACATTTGATGCTATAGTTGAAGTATTTTGTTTCTTTATAAAATGGTGGTGGAAAGCTGAACAAGAAAGACATGCTGAAGATTTTGAATGTGTCTTATCCTTGGGGAAAATAACCAGGACTCGATTCAGTATTGCCTGTTTCACTTGCTATACTTTCAGTTTTGGTTCTGTTATTGTAATTGTGATAAGTACTTTATTATTTTCACTTACGGTAACTCCCTTGACAAACTTTAGTGGAAATGGAGTGGGACAGCAATGGGAAGGTCAGCTTTGGGGGATTCCTCTATGCTTTCATCCGTTGAATTGGGATTGACAACGATGAAGAAATCTCGGAAATGGAGTGAAAGCAAGAGCAAGACAACCTGTATGTGAACAGTGAAGTGTGTAATAGTCCCAAATGAGGTTAGACTGAAACACTTGTTACTTCTTGTTTTCTCGTGTTGATTATAATATCTTTTCAAATTGTATAAACATCAATCTCTTGAATAAATTAACGAATTCCTTAATTATGGTTACCCTTTTTCTTCTTCCAGAATTTATTCTTATTGCTCTGTTGAAACTATAGTGGAAAAGAGTTGTATGAGTAAAAATTCGCAGCAGTGATTTGACAAGAATTTGTTTCATACAAGTAAAACACACAATACTATAATTTCATGAAAAATATATCTAAGGACATGCTCGTTTCATGTTATACACATCATATACCTCAAACAGTATATATAAAACATAAATATGGCACAATGCAGAAAATATCTAAACAACAAAAACACTGTGACCACTATCCAGTGCCTCCCAAATTTCAAGCTTTCATTGTATTCCTAGAGCTTGGATTCTTTTTATCAAT
>SKCR01024785.1:0-19792 GCA_019454045.1 Zanthoxylum bungeanum
ATCCTTAAGCATGATTAGGTTGTTAGTATGTTATTCCCTATGTATGTTATAGTTATTTACTTCGCAATATGTGTTTTATCTATGTTTGTTTAGGTGGTTGTTTAGTTTTCATGTTTGATAATGACATGTTCGTTGTGTGATATTGTATGTTTACCTTTATGAATGTGAATTAGATCTAGGTTAATCTCAGACATGTATGTTGTGTAGACTTGGTTAAATTATTTCACAAATCCGTTCATTACAAGTGGCATAAGTAAGGGACCATTCCGAACCCAACGGTTTGAGGTCTTCCCTTGCGAGGGGTGAGTGCGGCCTTAAATCATTTTTCCCGGTTCACACCGGGTGGCGACTCCATTTTATTTCTCCGGTTTAGTCCCCCGCGGGCTATTCCGTACTCCCGACCGGGCCGCGAGCCCGGAACAGCGTCGTCCAGTTCCTGTGTCCTACAGTCTGGCGACTCCACTGGGGATAGAGAATCGGCCCCGAAATAATGTCTTGTAATGTTTGTGATTTGTGCTTTAAATTAACCATGTCTACTGTGGGTTTAGGGAGTTTAATAAAAGGCATTATTAAGGCTAGGTGATGGTTTGGTGTCTTCTTTCACTCACTACCTTTCTATAAGGAAAAGCTGTGAAGGCACCTAGATAATCATTCACCCGTAGCTCATTGTGATAGACTAATTTGGAGGACTTGTTGTTTATTCCTGTCACCAAGCGATAAGAGCCTAAGAGGCTAGGGTACTTAAGAGAGCCTCGCTCCACCCTCCCTCTGGGGAATCTACAATGGGAAATCCATTTGACAGAGTCACTACCATAACTTGTTGGCATATACCGTAAGGTATAAAAAGGTGCGTTCACTTGGTCGCTCGAACCCTGAGTGGGGAGTCCTAGTTGTGGGCAATCCTTCGTCAGCGAGAGCCTTTGTTTACATTCTTTTAAACCTGCATGCAACCCTAATTGTATGACCAATAGAAATCATTTCTTTTATGCTTGTTTTGGGGACCATCGTTTTTGGATTCAATTGGACTTTTTGTCAAGAGATATGAACTGGTTGGGCCATTTAAACTGGAACGAGTTCGTGTCCTTTGATAATGAGGCCAAAAGCTTCTAAAATGTCGATGTGCCATTTTGTATTGGGCTTCTTATCATTTGAAGTTGTTTAGTTATTTATCGCAAAAGTATGAACTTGTTGGGCCTTTTCAACAGGGACAAGTTTGCACCACGCAATGATGTGATTGAATGCTTTAAAATGATGATAGGCCAACTTATATATGTATTTTCCGCATCACACGCATCTCACGCATTTCATGCATACACGCATCATGTTAACCATTTTGTGTCTTAAAAACCATCATAGATTCCCGTTGGGTTAGGAAAGCAGAGAGACTCGTCAAGAGACCGTCAGTCAACATGAGCAAATTAGCAAACGAGAGATCCTGCCTGGATCAATTGGAGATTAAAGTAACTGAAATTATTGAGATGTTGCAAGTTCTGACTAATGTTGTGGCCAGTTTGACCATACCCGGTATAGCCGATAACAGAAAGTTGTACAATCAGAATGGAAAGATCATCGGGGAATCCTCGGAAAGAAGCAAGCAGAAGACAGGATAGCCATTCAGAAATTGGGAAACAGGGCAGTGAGACTGTCAGATTTAAAAGAGAATGAGTTCACCGAACCGATCAATGTTGACAGATTGAAGTTGTATTTAGCCTGAGGAAGAGAAGACTGAGCAGTCACCAAAAGAATTGACAGAAGACCTAACCTGACGGGATAGGAAATTCATCCATGCATACACGCATACACGTAACTTGCATCCCTTGTTTGGTGTTTTTTGTTTTTAAACAGACAGTTCAAGCAAAGGGAACTAGCAGGGACGACCAAAGACATGCTGCGCCAAGGAGCACAATGAGGGTCTAACCCATCATGAACAGGGAGGACCTCTACGCTTGCATACATATACATTACATGCACACGTCTTTATTATGTTGTTTTGTATTCGCAGGTTTTAAAGAAGAAAAAAGAAAAAAGAAAACGGCAAAGATCAAAAGGTGACACAAGCACTGAGGATGACATTGAAGACACATTAACAGATGGATTTCGGTCATGTCTGGCTGAAGACGATGAATTTAGTGCTAACAGGGAAGGCAACCCATACACTTTGTTGCGATTTCTATTTTCATGTTTTGTGTATACATGTTGTAGAATTTTTAATTTTGTGTGTTATTTTGGTAGGTAAAAGCGAAGACATAGCATTTTAAGACAGAGGGAATGGTGCTTGGCAATCACGAAGATGGGAGCTAATTCATTAGTGGTGGCAGAGTAAAAGAACAATTCATGAGACGCATCCTAATGAACTTATGCCAAGCAAGAGGCGTATTGAGTACACAATTCCTTTGCTTTAATTATTGCTTTGATTTGCCTTTTTTGTTTTTTATTTTCTGTTATTTTCGTGGACAGGATCCACAACTTTTGACATTTTAGGACTTTTTTTGGTATTTTCTTTTATTTTCGTGGATAGAATCCATGACTTTTTGACATTTCACGATTTCTTTTGTTGTTTTCGTAGACAGGATCCATTGACCTTTTGACTCTCGTGACCTCTTTTGTGGTTTAGCTAACCACCATTCGGTGAAAGGTATTAGTACAATTATTACTCATCCCTTTTTAAGTACTATAAATTCAGCTCAATATTTCTCTCCTCAACACACTCAAATATACATCCGAGTAAAAGAGAGAAAATGGAAGCCACTTCAAGAAGACGGGTTGAAACCATTTGTGTGTTTTGCGGTACCAGTGTGGGTACTAAACCGCAATACATAGAGGCAGCACAAGAATTGGGTCGAGTCATTGCTGAACGGAATATGCACTTAATATACGGTGGAGGCAATCTTGGACTGATGGGAATTGTTTCAAAGGCTGTACATGACGGAGGCAGTCCAGTTCTGGGAATCATCCCAAAACCTTTGGCGGAGGCGAATCTGATAGGACCATCAAACGGAGAAGAATTGCTCGTGCCGGTAATGTCAGAGCGACTGGTGGAAATGATTAACCGTGCAGATGCCTTTATTGCTCTACCAGGAGGCTTGGGCACGTTGGAGGAAATGTTTATAGTGCTATCTTGGGCGAACCTAAACATACACCAGAAACCTCTTGGATTGTTTAACGTTGATGGATTTTATGATTTTCTTTATGTGTTTCTTGAAGACAACCGAAGAAATGGGTTCGTAACAAAACCTGTGAACGAACTCCTTTTCACAGCCAGAACTGCCCAGGATTTAATTGACCAAATCTTGGCCTTTGAACCGCATGTGGACCCTATCCTTTCCGAGATCAAATGGTCCGAGGACGATCGTGGTAAAAAGCGTAAACTGAATCTGGATCTTAACCTCTAAGTCTTCTGTATTAGTATCTTGTTTATTTTGTGTTATTTAAATAATAAATAAAAAAGAAAAAAATTGAGTGAGAGAAGTCTTTGATAGTTAGACATATGTCCGGTGATGACATTGAATGCTGTAGGGGGAAACCCTAGAAACGATAAGTGCGAGACACGCTCTCTTCCGGTATCCTGAATGGATTGATCTCAGTTAGACTCACGAGCACTTGATTATAGAATCCTAGCAGTAGAAAACCTGAGTAGTTATCGAGGTGACTAGTTGAAGAGATGATGTATTAGTGAATGACCGTTTGCCTGGGTGTCCACACTTGTTTACTGATGCTATGATATATGATATGGTTGGAAATAAAGAAAAGTCTCTGAAATAAAAAAGAAAAAATAAAAAAAATAACCACCTATAACCGATAAGCGTGAAGCTACCCATCGGCGAGTATTAGGACCACCATGAGGAGAATGCTACCTTAAAGGGTAGGTGTGTCAGAAAAAGAAAAGAGAAAAGAAAGGAAAGAAAAAAAATCCAAAATGAAAAGAAAGAGACAAAAGAAAAAAGATGAAAAACCATATCATGTTGAGTATGCTGAAGTAATCACAGAATGTGATTGACACATCCAGGTTGGTTAGACCCACTGGTTCGATTCTCTGAAACGAAATCACCAAGTTGGCTTACTAAAGGACTAAGCTGCGAAAGAGCCTTAGCACACACACACTAGGAGTCTAGTTCAGATCACCTATTCAGACGATCGGAATTGAGTGTATCAAGTACTTTGAAGGTTCTCTGGTTTCGACACGAAGCATTCGTTGAGGACGAAAATATGTTTAGCTATTAAGATTGTCTCGAGGAGAGCAATATAGTATGTTGAAATAAATCATTTGCATCACTATCAGTCTTTGTTGAGTATGGAACTCTGGGGGCGAGGCCCACATCATTATCAGTCCTTGCCGGGTATGGAACTCTGCGGGTTGAGGCCCACATCACTATCATTCTTTGCCGGGTATGGCACTCTGGGGGCGAGGCCCACACGGTATTAGTTTTTCCGGGTATGGTACTCTTGGAGGGCGAGGCCCACATCTTTATCAGGATCAGTCCGGCCGGGTATGGCACTATGGGGGCGAGGCCCACATCTTTGTCAGAATCAGTTTTGCCGAGTGCGACACTTCGGGTATGGAGACACAGTATAAATTTGGGGCAAGGCCCACATCAGTATCAGTCTAGGGCCGAGGCCTATATCAGTATCAGTCGGGGGCGAGGCCAATATTCGTATCAGTTTGGGGCGAGGCCCACATCAGTATCAGTCGGGGGCGAGGCCCACATCAGTATCATTCTTGGGGCGAGGCCCATATCAGTATCAGTTGGGGCGAGGCCATATCAGTATCAGTCGGGGGTGAGGCCCACATCAGTGTCAGTCTGGGGGCGAGGCCCATATCAGTATCAGTTTGGGGCGAGGCCCACATCAGTGTTAGTCTGGGGGCGAGGTCCATATCAGTATCAGTTTAGGCGAGGCCCATATCAGTATCAGTCGGGGGCGAGGCCCACATCAGTGTTAGTCTGGGGGCGAGGCCAATATCATTATAAGTTTGGGCGAGGCCCACATCAGTATCAGTCGGGGGCGAGACCTACATCAGTATTAGTCTGGGGGCGAGGCCCATATCAGTATCAGTTTGGGCGAGGCCCATATCAGTATCAGTTTGGGGCGAGGCCCATATCAGTATCAGTTGGGGCGAGGCCCATATCAGAATCAGTTTTGCAGGGTATGGCACTCCATGAATAAAGCCCACATTCAGTACAGTTCAGGAACAAAGCCTACAGTCAGTATAGTTCAGGAACAAAGCCTACAGTCAGTACAATTCGGGAACAAAGCTCGAGGGAATAAAGCCTCATCTCAACAGTTCAGGAACAAAGCTCGATCTCAGTACAGTTCGGGAATAAAACTCGAAGGAATAAAGCCTCATCTACACAGTTCGGGAATAAAGCTCGGAGGAATAAAGCCTCATATCAACAGTTCGGGAACAAAGCTCGGGGGAATAAAGCCTCATATCAACAGTTTGGGAACAAAGCCTACAGTCAATACAGATTCGGGAACAAGGCCCACAGTCAACATATTCAGGGAATAAAGCTCTATCTTAACACAGTCCGGGAATAAGGCCCAGGGGAATAAAGCCCACCTTCAAAACAGTTCGAGAATAAAGCTCAGGGGAATAAAGCCTCATCTTAGCACAGTTCAGAAACAATGCCCATATCGATTTTGGGGCAAGGCCCATATCAGTATCAGTTGGGGCGAGGCCCATATCAGTATCAGTTAGGGCGAGGCCCATATCAGTATCAGTCTGGGGCGAGGCCCATATCAGTTTGGGGCGAGGCCCACATCAGTGTCAGTCTTGGAATAAGACCCACAACTCAGTTCAGGGAACAAGACCACAATTCAGGGAACAAGACCCACAATTCAGATCGGGAACAAGACCCACAACAAAACTCAACACAATTCAGGGAACAAAACCCTCAGCTCAAAATGGGAACAAGACCCACAACAAAACTCAACACAATTCAGGGAACAAGACCCACAACTCAGTTCAGGGAACAAGACCCTCAACACAATTCAGATCGGGAACAAGACCCACAACTCAGTTCAGGGAACAAGACCCTCAACACAATTCACTTCGGGAATAATACCCACAACTCAATTCAGGGAACAAGACCCTCAGCACACTTCGGGAACAAGAACCAGGGGTAGCAGTACCTCACCACCAAATCAATTCAGTTCGAAGCAACAGGTGAGTCAGGTGGCAGATGGCGAGCCAGTAAGTAGTAAAAATGCATTGCACGAACTTTGATAGGACTGTCATCATCACACACTGCACAGATCCCATCAAAGTGGGGGCGACTGTAGGCATTGCATTTTTGCATATCAGCCCAATGATGAGCCTCGAATGGAGGCACTACTTTTAGTTGCGGAAGTTGCGGAAAGTGGTCGTCGGAAGGGAATGGTCAAGAATTGACATTTTTATTGGATTTGGTTCGCTTGTTCGAGCTTCGGGTTCGCTCGTTCGGTCTCAATTTTAATTTATCCTCAGCCCGATTCATAACAAAACCCACCTCCTCCATGCCCCATTCACGGCACCATACAAATAATTCCTCCTCCATTTGTCAAACACTTCATTCCAAAACCCCACCTTGCCTTTTCTCTCAACTTGCCAAAGCCAACAAATGCCCACCACTCAAACAACTTGTTGCCACTCCTTTCTCATGCATTCATCCACGTAAATAATGTGCCCCTCCATAAACAACAAAACAAATGATCATCACCAATTGTCAAACACCCATGCTCCCACTTTACCTTTCTTTCCTTTCTTTATTCATTCAACAAACACAAGCACCCATGTCCTCAATCAACAACCCTTGCTAGCCATGTGAAACCCCACATTCTTCACCTTTCTTCCTTTTTTATTTCTTTCACACTCCATAAACAACAAGAAGCCAACTGGCCACCCTCCGTTGTGTCAAACCAAGTGCCCCACACGCCCATAACAAATAAAGAAACCCATACCCTTCACGCACCTTCACTGCAACACCTCATTATTTTGCCTTCAATCATCCACTTGACCATCATTCATCTTCATCCCTAGAGGAGGCACATCTCTCGGCCTTACCCTAGATCCATAAACCACTTCACCAACACATCATCACAAAAACGGCCTGCACCCTTCACCACCATTCTTGGCTGGGCATCAGATCATCACTCAAATCATCAGCATCTTCACGTATCTCCCTATCTTCACGCCTTCACAGAACCCATACACAGAGGCCAGCTCACGTCCACAGCTAGCCACACAAACTACTGCCTCACTTCAGCCCCTGGACGCACCTGAAACCATGCCATAGAGCACCTAACCCAGCCACCATTCTTCACTCTCTCCACAAATTGAAACCCTCATGTAGCAGCCTCTGTCTCACGCTGAAGCTATCCTCAAACCTGAACAGAGACGGCATCACCACTTGATCATCATCATTGATCTTCATCACTAACACACACTGATCGAGCTCACCATTAACCATCCTCAATCACCTAGATCATCAAGACCACACGGCTTCACTGGGATCAAGATATCATCACCTCTTCACGTGCCAGATCAATCCTACAGAGATCATCAACAACACTTAATCAAACCACAACAGCCCCTGAAAACCTGAACAGCTAGGGACCCCACCATCGATCATCAAACCCTCTCTGCATCATCACCTTGAACCCTACTGCCCACACAGCCCTTCACGTGAACTGCATACACTCATCATAAATCAGCCCTTATTGACCAAACAACTCCATGTAGCCGAGACACACTCATGAACCAGCCACAAAATCACCACACCGACCAAACAAACACACCCTTCGCAGCCATCACTGAAACCCTACATTAAGCCACGTTGACATGAGCCCCTAACCCTCACACGGCAGCCATTTACCAACACTGCCGAGCCATTTTCCCTCACAACCATCATATATAAGTGAACTGAGAAGCAGCCCCTCCATCCACGTATCAAACCCTCACACATTACCCTCCAAACCTTCACACCCAAGCCCTTCACTGCCTCTAAGCCTTCATGACTACCCCACACGCCCTAAGCCTTCACATCACTCCTTAACACCACAAGCACCCTTAACAGCCTTGAACCAGCTCTGAACCTCACGTAAATTCCCCCTGAAACATGCATCTTGGGATGCCACTGCAACCCTAAACCAAGCCTCATTCACGCCTCAGCTCACTGTCTAAACCCTAGCTCCATGTTGCACTACCACACGCACCAAACGGCAATGACACTTCAAGTAGCCCTCCATTGATCACAAATAAACAAAAAAAGGTAGCCCTCCACCGAGCACAAATAAGCAACAAATCCCTATGAAATCGTGACCCTAACACCCTCATTAGCCGAGCACACAGCAGCCCATTACCCCACTGACTGAACACACTCACCACAGCCCTTAACCGGCCCAAAAATAAACTGAAAACTGCAGTGAAATTGAGAAAAATGGCGAGCGGAAGCCACGAGTGAAAACAGAGAAAAACAGCGGAAACAACGAAAATAGCGAACAGTGAAAACATCAGAAATAGTGAACCTGTGAAAACAGTAGAAATAGTGGACCAGTGAAAACAGTCAAAACGACATCCCTTCCGGCACTGTGGAACGCACTCCGGAAAGCGACTTAAAAGGTAAGACCTGAGGGCACCCTTTTATTTATTATCCTTTATTTTTAGTTATTTTATTGTTTAATTTCGCATGATTATTGTGAATTGGTGCATGATGTGATTTCTGGGTGAACGGAATATGTGTTCTCTCTTGTGGTATATCGGATGGAAACCCGGACGTAAATTCTATAGCCGAATCCGAATGGACGGTATTGCGGTTTGCACTCGGGATACAATGCCACGTATCACTTGAGAGACACACGTATTTCGTTTCATCCAAACCTTGTATTTGAGCATGATTAGGTTGCTAGTATGTTGTTTATTCCTTAAGCATGATTAGGTTGTTAGTATGTTTCCCTTATGTATGTTATAGTTATTTACTTCGCAATATGAGTTTTATCTATGTTTGTTTAGGTTGTTGTTTAGTTTTCATGTTTGATAATGACATGTTCGTTGTGTGATATTGTATGTTTACCTTTATGAATGTGAATTAGATCTAGGTTAATCTCAGACATGTATGTTGTGTAGACTTTGTTAAATTATTGCACAAATCCGTTCATTACAAGTGGCATAAGTAAGGGACCATTCCGAACCCAACGGTTTGAGGTCTTCCCTTGCGAGGGGTGAGTGCGGCCTTAAATCATTTTTCCCGGTTCACACCGGGTGGCGACTCCATTTTATTTCTCCGGTTTAGTCCCCCGTGGGCTATTCCGTACTCCCGACCGGGCCGCGAGCCCGGAACAGCGTCGTCCAGTTCCTGTGTCCTACAACTGCTGTTTGGACAAGGCAGACATGAAGGAATTGAAGACGAGCAAGGCTCTGACTTCAAATATGTTTGTCATAAATATATTCGCTACTAGTATTAAAATTGGATTTTAGATACTTAGTGTGGTACATAAATATGTACTGATGTTCAGAATCTGCTATGAGCAAGATACTAACTTCAGTTGAGATTAATCTGCGAATTGGAAACGGGACGACTGTCGCTGTTTTTAACCGTAGATACCTAATTTTAGGAACTACCATCGGGTGTGTACCTAAATTTAGAAACTGTTATAATGTAACTAGTTTGAATAGAAACATTATCTCTTTATCAGTGTATAATTCGTTACGGATTTACCTTTATATCCTAGAACACTAAAGTGTTTCATTATATAAATATGATATTGAGATAAACACATTAGATGTGAATAACAGTATTTATATTTTGAATATAAATTAATCTCAAACATATAACATGACAGACAAATAGCTCAAACTGATTTGATCATAAGAAAGTAATTTGTGGCATTGTTGTCTGGGACACAATTAAACAAGAATCGTATATCCACACTTTTGAAGAGTGGGTACTAGGACAAATTTGATTCCATTCAAATAAAGTCTACGAATCTAGTTTATTGGGCAAAGTGCCTAAAACACTATTTACTTGGTAAAAGTGCAAATGCCACCAATCTGTTAGCCCTAGTTCATAGAGAAGTAAGTTGGCCCATGTCTAGCTAGGCTAGAGGTGGATATGAATGTTTCATGACCTTTACGGATGTGGCATCGCGTTATGGTTATATGTTTCTTTTGAAGAACACAAATCGGAAACCTTTTAAAGTTTTCGACGCGAAATAGACAAACAGATCGGCTAAAGTATTAAACAGTCACGGTAAGACCATAATGGAAAATACTTAAGCAATAAGTTTCTAATATACTTGAAAGAGTATAATATTCTTTCAATGAGGACTCCTCTCGGAACACGTCATTTTGACGGTGTGTCTGAACAGAGTAACCGAATTTTGTTAGACATGAAAAGGTTAATCATGATTCGCTCTGAGCTACCATTTCCTTCTACGGATAAGCATAAACAGTGCAGAACTTATTTTGAGTAAGGTTCCATAAAAATCTGTTTGACAGACTTCATATTAGATATGAACAGGAAAGAAACCGGGTTTCTCATTCCTGAAAATTTGGGAATGCTAGGCATATGTTTGGATGATACCAAACTAAAACCTAAATTGGATAAGTGTCTAATTGTAGGTTATCCTAGGGAAACCAAAGTATAGTACTTATACAACTCACAAGAGAACAATGTAATTGTTGCTCATCGTGCGTTTTTCCTAAGAGGAATACCTATATGCAGTGGTAAGTATGAGGAAAGTAAAACTCGATGAAAATCAGAGTAATACTGTTCCAGGCACCGATTCCTGATGGAACACAAATATTTCATTGAGGATGAAACTATACCAGTAATCTTCGAATACACAAGAACCGCGTATGTCGGAGAGAGTCAGAAAGTAACCTGGGGTATTGGTTTCTGATCTCACCTCATAAAGATGTCAATCGTATTGAGGAAGACCAACTGACTACGTATGAGGAAGTGATACAAGGTATCGACTCCCTATTATGGCAAAGTGCCATGATATCCGAAATGGATTCCATGTATATCAACGTAGTTTGGATACTAGTTGATGTACCGCAAGGCATTGTGCCTATTGGTACAATATAAGTCTTCAAGGAAGACATACGTGGAAGGCAACATACCAACGTACTAAGCTAGGCTTGTAGCGAAAAGGTATCGTTATCAATATTGTGTCGATTACGATTCAACCTTTTACCTGTTGCCACGGTAAATCCATTTGGATAATGCTTGCTAAAGCTGCATGTTTCATGTATGAAATATGTCAGCTTAACGGGAAAATCACTTTCCTGAAAAAGAAAACCTTTCCGAGGATGTTTACAACATCCTGTCGGTTTTGTCGTACCAAAACTAGCAAACAAGGTTTGTGTATATAAGGAGATTAGTGGGAGTGCACTGACAGTGACTGTCCTATAAATAATGATAATATGTCATTTCTTGGAAATGACATTCCCATAATATAATCGGTGAAAGCTTGGCTTTCATGAAAATTCTCTGTAGAATTCTTGGGAGAAACAACCTTTATTCTAGGAATAAAGATCTATTGGGATAGATTTAAAGTTGTTAACACTCTCCGAGAAATCGTACATTGAAAAATGTACGCGACCTGGTGACTCATACGCTTTGAGCATATGGATTCACAATCAGGTCAATCCAAGTGGTAGTCACTGGATTGATGTTAAGGACATCCTTAAGTATCTTAGTGAACTAATGATGATGTCTTAAACTTTGAAGAAGGAGAACTTGAGTGACTAGGTTCACCATTACAAGTTTCCAAACTGATATTAACGACTACAAGTCGCAAAAGGTACTATACAGTTTGAATAACGGTACAGTGAGCTGGAAATCTTCCAAGCTAGATACTGTTACCGAATAAACAACAAAAGCAGGTTATTGCTGCAGCTGAGCCACCAATAGAAGCTATTTGGGTCGATAATAAATCTAATTAGATTAGATATAGTTCTGTTAGAAGTTGAGCTAGGCTTCAGCGCAGGCTAAAGAATTAATGGTCTCATCAACGATCCAAATATATACTTCGATATTCATCTGATTCGTTCGGATCATACATCGTGGCGATGTAATGATCGTAAAAATCACATCAGACGATAATCATGCAAATCCGCTAACGAAAGCTTTTTCTCAATAGTTTGAGCCAACCGTACATAGTTCGGGTGTTAGACACTCGAGTGACTGGCTATAGGCCAAGTGGGAGATTGTTGGACAATTATGACCCATAGCGTCACTATTTGTACAGATCATGGTGTTGTTGTACAAATTAACTATGTGACAAAAGAGATTGCTCTCTTATCATTTATGATTAGATCACCAAGATGTATAAATGATAGGAGGTCCCTATGATTAGTTCTTGGATTGAGAATGATATGAGACAGTATTAGTCCACGAATGATAAATCATTAAATATCCATAGTCAGAGTATTATCGAGATTGGACATCGATAAATACGTAAAAGACTAGTATTACACTTGTGCGCGTTGTGATGGCATAACGACATAGTTCTCATATATTTGGCTATAGGATACTCATGCAAGTGTAGTAGGAGGTTGTGTTTTACCGATGGTACGGAAAACAGCTTCGCTCTGGATAGACCCCTCGAAATTCCATTAGTAGTATGATTATGTGTCTATGGAAGTCCGAAATCAGGGTAGGTGTATTTGGTCTTAACCTGAGACTTGTACCGCTAATAGTTGCGACAATCAATATACTTTGGTTTTAGGTCGTCCAGGGCTTTAACAGGTTCTGTGTACGCCTCTACTGGGTATATTGAGAATCGTAGTGTGTTGGGTGTGATGTCAAGACGGAAGTATCACTCCAGTCATATGGAGATGATGATCGCGCAGGGATACAGAACTGGTTCTCTAAAGGGTTGCAACCATCGGGATAATATGACTTGGTCATGATTATCTGATAATAAAGAGACTAGTTGCTAGTAATCCGATATATGCTTCATACGGGGCAGACACTGCACCAGCCCCAGGCCTTGCATGTGATCATCTGATACTGGATCGAAATAAGCAATACTACGTATACTACGCCTGATATAGATCGTTTATTCCTGTAAGCATGTTTTTGGAGAATTGGGTAGGCATGGCACTTTACTAGAAGCCAACCTTGTCTTGTAAATCGGTATAAACGTAGTACTAGGTACTTACGTGTTCAGATAGTCCGACGACCGAATTTACTGCCAACATATCCGGGGAACTCATGGGTCGCTTCCCGAAGATTCACCGATGACGTATGACTCACACTTTATTAATCTGGGATTAATTAGTAGAGAGAGAAAATTAATCTGGGATTAACGGAGATATTTTATCTGGGATAAAATATCAATTAAAATGAGAAAACGATTAATTTGGAATTAATCGATAAATTAATATATTCGATATATGAAACGAAATTGGATTTCGACGCGGAATTAAAATTAGATATTAATTCAGGCGAATGAATTAATTTAGAATTAATTTGTTAACGACGTGAATAGTGATTTCGCTAGGCATAATCATTTAACTACGTCGCAACGAAAAATTCGTTAATTTGAAATTAGCGAACCCAAGCCCGAGATTGTTTGCGAGCGCATTCGCATTTCGAATTCGAGTGCGGCACGCAATTCAAATCAAGCGTCAAATCATTAGTCGCATCAAGCGTCAAATCATTAGTCACTTTGAGTGATGTGATAACTTGTCACTTGATTTGATTGATTGATGGATTGATGGTGGTAGTTGGCAAGCATTTAAGGCTTGACTTTTTGAAAATCAAAAAGTGGTATATGTTATTTGAATTTTCAAATCAATGACAATACAACACTTTTCTCTCTCAATCTCTTCATCCCTCTCACGCCCATGGAAGGGCCATTTTGCTTCTGGTTTGCCGAGAGCCAAGGAGGAAAAAGGGAAGCAAAATGTGATGTTTTGTGGCAAAATCATCAAGAGCTAGCACTCCGAGAGACATGAGAAGGTGATAGGGAAGCCCACCCGTGAGCTTGGAATCATCTCACAAAGCTTGGAGCTTTCGTGGAGGAAGATTGAAGGCGAAAATGAGGACTGCAAAATGCTCACTGCCGAATGCACCAAGGAGGCAGAAAAAGTTTTTGTTGTCCACCGCGTCACTCAACCGATCGATGTAAGTATTCCGCGACTTCCTCGAATGTATTCACATGTGTTTGTATGCTTGTTATTCGATCCTCGGGACCGTAGAACTCCAACACCCCCGTGGAGTTCTGATAGAGCGATCAGCTAGCTGCAAGACTACTGATGTAGGCTTAATCTCTCCAAGACCCAACTGCATATATATGGAGTACGGCAAGAGATTAACACCCGCACATAAGTCTATTAATGTCTTATCGAACTCACATGTGCTAATGTGGCAAGTGATAGTAGAACAGCCAGGATCTTTATATTTTGGTGAAGCCTTTTGTTCAATCACTGCACTGGCTTGTTCTATCAGGAATGCAGTTTTCTTCACGTGATGCTTCCTCTTCATGGTGCATAGATCCTTTAAAATCTTAGCGTATGTGGGAACTTGTTTGATTACATGCAACAAGGGAAGGTTGTTCTTTACTTGCTTAATGTGTTCTATGATCTCACCGTTTAGGTCTTCCGCTCTGGTAGTGGGCCTAAGGGCTTGAGGAAAGTGTACTCTAACTGGGATATGTGTCATTGATCTTCCTGAGGGGTATCTACACTATTATCCTTAGTTGCACCTGTTGGAGTTTCTACGGCCCCGAGGATCGATTATCAAGCAAGAAATAAACATGCGAATACATCATGGAGTTGCGGAATACTCACATCGATCGGTTGAGTGACGTGCGAGGCTACAAAAATTGATTTTCTGCCCACTGGACTGCTCGGCAGTGACTTTTTTTCCCTCTCCAAGATTTGGCTTCATCTTCAAGAATCTAAGCTCCAAGCTTCGTCAAATGATTCCAAGCTCATGGGTGGACCTTCGCATGTCTCTCGGAGTGCTAGCTCTCTTGATTTTTGCCACAAAAATCAAACACTTTGCTTCCCTATTTCCTCTTGGCTCTCGGCAAACCAGTGGAGAAACAGCCCTCAATGGGCGAGAGAGAGAGATGAGAGAAAGAGAGAGTTGTGAGTTGGTTGCCAAAAAGTGTATCAAATACACTTAAATGAATTTCAAATTCATTTACCACACATTGGATTTCTAAAAGTCAAACCATTAAAGCCATAAATGCCAACCACCAACTTCCATCAAGTCACATCAATCAATCAATCAATTGTCATATCACTCAAAGTGACATGATTTGACGCTTGATTTGACTTGCGTGCCGCACTCAAATTCGAAATGCGAATGCGCTCGCAAACAATCCCGGGCTCGGGTTCGCTAATTCCAAATTAACAATTCTTCCGTTGCGACGCAATTAAATGATTATGCCTAGCGAAATCACTACTCACGTCGCGAACGAATTAATTCGGAATTAATTCGTTCGCCCGAATTAAAATCTAATATTAATTTCGTGTCGATATCCAATTTCGTTTAATATATCGAATATATTAATTTATCGATTAATTCCAAATTAATCGTTTTCTCTCTTTAAATGATATTTTATCGTAGATAAAATATCTCTGTAATTAATCCCAGATTAATTTTCTCTCTCTTCTAATTAATCCCAGATTACTAAAAGTGCGAGTCATACGTCATCGGTGAATCTTCGGGAAGCGACCCATGAGATCCTCAGATATGTTGGCAGTAAATTCGATCGTCGAACTATCCGAACACGTAAGTACCTAGTACTACGTTTATACTGATTTACAAGACAAGGTTGGCTTCTAGCAAAGCGCCATGCCTACCCAATTCTCCAGAAAAATCCTTACAGGAATAAGGATTTATATAAGGCGTAGTATACGTAGTATTGTGTATTTCGATCCAGTATCAGATGATCACATGCAGGCCTGGGGCTGGTATAGTGTCTGCCCCGTACGAAGCATATATCATATTACGAGCAACTAGTCTCTTTATTATCGGATAATCTTGACCAAGTCATATTATCCGGCTGTTGCAACCTTTTTATAGAACCAGTTCCGTATCCCTGCGCGATCAACTCCATATGACTGGAGTGACACTTCCGTCTTGACATCACACCCAACACACTAAGATTCTCAATATACCCAGAAGAGGCGTACACAGAACCTATTAAAGCCCTGGACGACCACAACCAAAGTATATTGATTGTCGCAAGTATAGCGGTGCAAGTCTCAGGTTAAGACCAAATACACCTACCCTGATTTCGGACTTCCATAAACACATAGTCATACTACCAATGGAATTCCTAGGGGCTCGATCCAGAGCGAAGCTGTTTCACGTACCATCGGTAAAACACAACCTCCTATTACACTTGCATGAGTATCTTATACCCAAATATATGAGAACTATGTCGTTTGTGCCCTCACAACGCGCACAAGTGTAATACTAGTCTTTTACGTATTTATCGATGTCCAATCTCGATAATACTCTGACTAGGGATATTTAATGATTTATCCTTCGTGAACTGATACTGTCTCATATCATTCTCAATCCAGGAACTAATCATAGGGACCTCCTATCATTTATACATCTTGGTGATCTAATCACAAATGATAAGAGAGCAATCTCCTTTGTCACATAGTTAATTTGTACAACAACACCATGATCTGTACAAATAATGACGCTATGTGTCATAATTGTCCAATATCTCCCATTTGGCCTATAGCCAGTCACTCGAGTGTCTAACACCCGAACTATGTATGGTTGGCTCAAACTGCTGAGAAAAAGCTTTCGTCAGCGGATTTGCATGATTATCATCTGATGCGATTTTTACGATCATTACATCGCCACGATGTATGATCCGAACGAATCAGATGAATATCGAAGTATATATCTGGATCGTTGATGAGACCATTAATTCTTTAGCCTGTGCTGTAGCCTAGCTCAGCTGCTAACAGAACTATATCTAATCTAATTAGATTTATTATCGACCCAAATGGCTTCTATTGCTGCCTCAGCTGCAGCAATAACCCGCTTTTGTTGTTTATTCGGTAACAGTATCTTGCTCGGAAGATTTCCAGCTCACTGTACCGTTATTCAAACTGTATAGTACCGTTTGCGACTTATAGTCGTTTTATCGGTTTGGAAACTTGCATTAGTGATCCCAGTCACTTCAAGTTCTCATTCTCCATAGTTTAAGACAGCATCCTTAGATCTCTAAGATACTAAGTATGTTCTTAACATCAATCCAGTGACTACCACTTGGATTGGCCTGTTTGTGAATCCATATGCTCAAAGCGTATGAGACATAGGTCGCGTACATTTTTCAATGTATGAGTTCTCGGAGAGTTTCAACAACTTTTAGATCTATCCCATTAGATCGTTATTCCTAGAATAAAAGTTTTTTCTCACAAGAATTCTATAGATAATTTTCTCGAAAGCCAAGCTTTCACCGATTATAATATGGGATATCATTTCCAAGAAATGACATATTATCATTATTTACAAGACAACCACTGTCAGTTCGCTCCCTCTAACCCTATTATATACACAAGAATCATTTTCGTTTTGAATTAAATCATAAACTATTATGATTACATCAAAACGGATTTCTAAGAACCTAATGCTTGCTTCAATCCAAACATGGATCGATTAACCCGCAAACCTTGTTTGCTAGTTTTGGTACGACAAAACCGACAGGATGTTGAAAACATCCTCCAAAAGGTTTCCTTTTCAGGAAAGCGATTTTCCCGTTCAGCTGACATATTTCATAAATGAAACATGCAGCATCAGCAAGCATTATCCAAATGGATTTACCGTGGCAACAGGTAAAAGGTTGATCGAAATCAACACAATGTTGATAGCGATACCTTTCCGCTAAAAGCCTAGCTTTACATGTTGGTATGTTGCCTTCCATGTATGTCTTCCTCGAAGACTTATATAGTACCAATCGGCACAATGCCTTGCAGTACATCAACTAGTGTCCAAACTTGGTTGATATACATGGAATCCATTTCGGATTCATGGTACTTTGCCATAATAGGGAGTCGATACCTTGTATCACTTCCTCTCATATGTAGTCAGTTGGTATACCTCAATAAGATTGACATCTTTATGAGGTGAGATCAGAAACCCATACCCTAGGTTGTTTTCTGACTCTCTCCGAGTTACACGGTTCTTGTGTATTTGAAGATTAATGGTATAGTTTCATCCTTGATGAACTATTTGTGTTCCATTAGGATTCGGTGCCTTGCATAGTATTACTCAGATTTTCATCGAGTCTTACTGTCCTCCACTTACCACTACATATCAATATTCCTCTTAGGAAAACCGCATGGTGAGCAACAATTAAATTGTTCTCTCGTGAGTTGTATAAGTACTATACTTATGGTATCCCTAAGATAACCTACAATTGGCATTTATCCAATTTGGGTTTTAGTTTGGTATCATCCAAACGTATGCCTAACATCCCAAATTTATAGGAATGAGAAACCCAGTTTTTATCCCTTTTCATATCTAATATGAAATCTGTCAACCAGATTTTATGGAACCTATTCAAATAAGTTCTGCACTGTTTATGCGTATCCGTTGAAGGAAATGGTAGCTCAGAGCGACTCATGATTAACCTTATCATGTCCAATAAAATTCGGTTTATCCTGTTCGGACACACCGTCAAATTGACGTGCTCCGGGAGGAGTCCTCATTGAAAGAATACTATACTCTTTCAAGTATAATAGAAGCTTATTTCTTAAGTATTTTCCATTACGGTATTACCGTGACGGTTTAATACTTTAGCCGATCTGTTTGTCTACTTCGTGTCGAAACTTAAAAGTTTCCGATTTGTGTTTCAAAAGAAGCACATAACCATAACGCGATGCCACATCCGTAAAGGTCATGAAATATTCATATCCACCTTTAGCCTAGCTAGACATGGGCCCACTTGCTTCACTATGAACTAGGGCTAACAGATCGGTGACACTTACACTTTTACCATGTAAATGTGTTATAGGCACTTTGCCCAATTAACTAGATTCGTAGACTTTATTTGAATAGAATCAAATCAGTCCTAGTACCCACTCTTCGAAAGTGTGGATATACGATTCTTGTTTAATTGTGTCCCAGACAACAATGCCACAAGTTAGTTTCTTCTGATCAAATCAGTTTGAGCTATTTGTTTGTCATGTTATACGTTTGAGATTTATTTATATTCAAAATATAAATGATGTTATTCACATCTAATGTATTTATCTCAATATCATCTTTATAAAATAAAACACTTTAGTGTTCTAGAATATAAAGGTTCACCCGCAGCGGGTTTAAACACTGATATAGAGATAATGTATCTAGTCAAACTAGGTATTTTTTATAACAGTTTCTTAATTTAAAGTACATACCCGAAGGTAGTTCCTAAACTAGGTATCTACGGTTAAAACAGCGACTTTCGTCCCATTTCCATTTCGCAGATGAATCTCAATTGAAGTCAGTATTCTGTCCACAAAACAGATTCTGAACATCAATACATATACTTTATGTACCACACTAAGTATTTAAAATCCAATTTAATACTAGCAGTGAACATAATTATGACAAACACATTTGAAGTCGGAGCCTTGCCCCGTCTTCAATTCCTTCATGTCTGCTTTGTCAAACGGCTGTGGGACAATTATGACCCATAGCGTCACTATTTGTATAGATCATGGTGTTGTTGTACAAATTAACTATGTGACAAAGAGATTGCACTCTAATCATTTGTGATTAGATCACCTAGATGTATAAATGATAGGAGGGTCCCTATGATTAGTTCCTGGATTGAGATGATA
>SKCR01024786.1:0-19590 GCA_019454045.1 Zanthoxylum bungeanum
GGAAGAAATATTTGGTAATAGTGAACCCATAATGAACAATAGCTCTAATCGGAATTCTTTCAATTCCAGTGCGTTCGTGGGATCGTTTGGAGTTCGTAATATGCCCTCGAAATCTCGAAAATACCTCTCGATAAAAACTCACGATTTCAAATTTATCGTTAATGTTCGGATGTATCCAGTAGCTTCATAAAGTAGATTATTGATATAAATTGAATTTTTTAAGTAGTAGTATATTGAATATGAGCATTCGGTTGAATCCGAGTGAAAATGGAACGAGTTTGATTGATCCGATAGAATATGCAAGTTTTTTCGGAAAAAAGTTGGTTTTTTTTTTATAAAGATGTGTTTTGATTTTAATGATAATTTTAAGTTATATATGAGATTACAAAAATGTTTAGTTAATCTGGGAAGGCTCGGAGGGTTCAGGACACTTCCGTAGTGTTTGCAGAAACTATTTTAGAAAATTTTCTACAAACACATAAACCGAGAATTCATGTTAACTAGTTGCATGAATCAGTTTGTAATGGTATTTTTAGATTATTGAAACTGAAAACATTAAAATCGAACTTGATTTGGTTGTCTCAAGAAAGATCCAAAATTTTATCGTGGTTAAGTCGAGAATATCGTAAATCATGATTCTGACGGTATTTCGCAATTTGTTTTGATAGTTTGTGACTATGGCCTGGAGTGCTCACGAAGCCAGGTAAGTAAATCATGCGATGAGTACTTAATTTTTTTATCTGCGTTATATATATATATATATAAATGTGTGTGTGTATATATATCTGTAAATTAGTGAAGTGTTTAGGATATACGATAATAGTTATGAGATACTCCTGATATAGAGTTCGAGAACATGTATAGTTAAGTTTATCGACCGCCATAGGAAGGATTTTTGTCAATAATTTGATATGAAGTAAATGCTTGATGAGTTTATTGTTTATAAAGTATGTTTTGGATGTATGTAAGGGTATGACTCTGGAATGATATGAATGTGCGTATGTAAAGGAATATGTCAATGTATAAATATACAAACGGGTTTTCGTATATGCATATGATGTTAAAATATATATAGGTTGGATATACAGAATTGGTAATGGAGCTATTGGCATTAGTTTATGTAAGTGTATGCAACATGAGTATGTTGTTATTGACTTATACATGTGAGTTGTTTTATATAGAGGTTGAAATGGTTAAGTGTGATAAGGAATGAGAGTAAGCTAAGCACTTATGGAATGAAAATGTTTAATTAATAAGTTATGTATCAAAGTTTCCAAAATAAGAAATATGAAACTAAGTAAGTTTTGATCGGTGAATAAAAGATATGAGGACTGTGTAAAATTATGGCATTTTCATTCGTATTAATAGGTATATTCAGATGTGTGAAACATATGTATGTATGTGAGTATTTGAATGATGTCTTGTAGTGATTGTCATGGATGTCCTTGTGTATGAGAAGTCATGTGATCTGTTTGGTGTGTTGTGATATGCAAGCATGTCATGTATGTATGTTTGATTGCTTGATGTTCTCATGGAATAATAGTTGATCTGGGTAGGAATCCTTCCGGACGGAATTCATCTCATACGTATTCTAGAATAGGTAATGAGTCACATACGAGCATTGTATGTATAAGCCTGCCATATGTATGTATTGTTTGGTTATGTTTTTTTTTAATGTAGTGGTTGTTAGGTACGTGTCGTTAATCGGTTGCACGATGGTTGTATGTATGTTTAAGTCTTTTTATGTGTGTGATAGAATCGTGATATTTGTGAACTGTGTATGTTATTGTAGAATGAATGAATGATTTGAAAACTATGTGAGTATATAAGATGCGTAAAATTTGTTTGCTAAGTTGTTATCATATGTATGTATATGTGTAAGAATTCTAAAATTATAATTGTTGGATAACATGACCCATAATGCGTCACTATTTGTACAGATCATATGTGTTGTTGTACAAAATTAACTATGTGACAAGGAAATTGCACTCTCATCATATTTGTGATTAGATCACCATAGATGTATAAAATGAAGAGAGGTCCCTATGATTAGTTCCTGGATTGAGATGATATGAGACTATCAGTCCACGAAGGTTAATCATTAAACCATAGCCCGTATTAGCCGGAGTATTAGAGACTACAATCGATAATGCGGAATAGGCTAGTATTATTGCACTTGTGCGCGTTGTGCGTTGTGAGGGCACAACGGCATAGTTCTCATATATTTGGGGGTATTGGATACTCATGCAAGTGCGATAGGAGGTTGTGTTTCAGGTCAACGATTGGTACGAGGACAACTTCGCTCCAATAGACCCCTCGATGTAAGGCCATTTGGTATCGGAATAGATGTGTATTATGTAGGTAGTCCCGACATCAAGGTAGGTGTGTATGGTCTTAACCTGAGACCTTCATAACACGCGACTAATGCTATACGACAATCAGTAATACTTTGTTGTTGAGGTCGTCTAGAGCGACCTAATCTAACCGTTCGGTGTACTCCAATGCTGGTATATTGAGAATCGTAGAGTATTGGGTGTAATGTGAAGACGGAAGTATCACTCCAGTCATAGTGGAGATGATGTCACGCCGGATACGGTATTAGTGCTCTTAAGTGCTGGCCGGCCATCGGGATATTATGACAAGGTCATGTATATCCGATTATAGAGACTAGTTACCAGACATCCGATATGTGCTTCGGACGGGGCAGACACTTATCCAACCCCAGCCCTAGCACGTGACTATCCGATACTGGGCCGATATACACGATACTTGGTATACTACGCCTGATATAGATCTTAAATATTCTTAGAGAATATGACCGGAGAATGGGATAGACTTCGTGCTTTGCTAGAAGCCGATCTTGTCTCGTAAATCGGTAGAACGTAGTACTTGGTTCGTACGTGATTCGGATACTCCGACGACCGTACTTACTGCCGAATTATCCGGGGATCTCATGGGTCGCTTCCCGATATGCACCGATGACGCATAACTCGCACTCATAATAATCTGGGATATATAGAAGAAAGAGAAATTAATCTAGGATTAATTACGGAGATATTTTATCTAGGATAAAATATCGTCTAAAGAGAGAGAATGATTAATTTGGAATTAATCGATAAATTAATATATTCGATATATTAAACGAAATTAGATTTCGACGCGGAATTGAAATTGGATTTTAATTCGGGCAAACGAATTAATTTAGAATTAATTCGTTAGCGACGTGAATAGTGAATTCGCTAGGCGTAATCATTTAATTACGACGCGACGGAAAACTCGCTAATTAGGAATTAGCGAAACCGAGCCCGAGTGTGATTGCGAGCGCATTCGTATTTCGAATTCGAGTGCGGCGACGCAAGTCACATCAAGCGTCAATCACTCGTCAAATCAAGCGTCAAATCAAAAGTCACTTTGAGTGATGATTGATTGATGATGGATGTGATTGTTAGTGATGGACAAACACATGTCACTTTAATAAAGTGAAAATGAATAGTGATGGAAGTAGATGAAATAGTGTTAGTTGGTAAGACTTTTACCATTTTAATTCTTTAATGAATTTTTGGTAATTGTTTAATGTATTTTTTGAAAAATATATAAGGCATTTTGGAAATGCTTTACTAACCTAATGAACACATTTTAATCTCCATCTCTCCTTCTCTCTCTAATCACGATTCACGCCCAAGGGGCTTCATTTCTCTCCTATTTTCACAGCTCACTGTCGTGAGCTTCTAGGGAAGCATGAGTGCGTTTTTTATGCAAAAACGCAAGTGCTAGCACACTTACGAGACTTGCGAAGGTGTTAGGGAAGTCCACCCATGAGGCGGGATCCGTTCGATGAAGTTTGGAGCTTCAAAATTGATCCAAAACTGCCCAACCAGTGAGCAAATTCTGCAGCATTCAGGCGTGAAAAATAGTGGGGTTTTGGCTTGATTCGTCTCCAAATCGTCTCAACCGATCGATGTGAGTATTCCGCAACTTCGTTGATATGTATTCGCAATGTTTTTCATGCTTATAATCGATCCGGGACCATAATAGAAACAAACAATGGCATCAAGAGCCAAGGTTTGAGCATGAAAATTTTAGGGCTTAAAATTTGGGCAAATTGAATTTGAGCATGATTTTATGAAATTGGATTGATGAATATGCTTAAATGTGTTTGTATTGAAAGTTGATGGGATCAATTTCATGAAAATTGATTTGGAATAATTTTCCCCAAAAATTGTTACCTTGCCGAAAGTTTAGGGTATTTGAAATTCTTGGAATTTTTCATTTTGATTCATTGGATGAGTTGTAATTGTTAGACATTATGACCCATAGCGTCACTGTTTTGTAAATGATATTGTATTATTGTACAAATTAACTATGTGATAATGAAATTGCCTTTTGCCGTTTTGTAAAATTATTTACTTTGATATATTAATGGCAAAAGTCCGTATGATTAGTTCCGTATTGAGATGATATGAGACAGTATCAATATAAAAGGTTTAATCATTAAATATCCCTAGTCGGAGTATTATCGAGATCGGACATCGATAATGCGGAATAGACTAGTATTGCATTTGTGCATGTTGTGAGGGCACAACGGCATAGTTCTCATATATTTAAGTGTATGGATACTTATGCAAGTGCGATAGGAGGTTGTGCTTTACCGATGGTACGGAAAACAGCTTCGCCTGGATAGACCCCGCGGAATCCCATTGGTAGTATGTCTGCGTGTCTATGGGAGGCCGCATCAGGGTAGGTGTATATGGTCTTAACCTGAGACTTGCATCGCTAGTACTTGCGACAATCGGTAAACTTTGGTTTTGGTGGTTGGGGACTTTAACCGGTTCTGTGTTCACCACTTCTAGGTTTATCAGGAATCGTAGTGTACTGGGTGTGATGTCAAGATGAAAGTATCACTTCAGACATATGGAGTTGATGATCGCGCAGGACACAGAACTAGTACTCTATAAAAGGTTGCAACCGTCGGGACAATATGACTAGGTCAGGATTGTCCGATTTAAAGAGACTAGTTTTTTAATGTCCAATATATGTTTCGTACGGGGCAGACACACTTCCAGCCCCAGGCCTAACATGTGATCGTTCGATACTGGATCGATGTACGCGATACTACGGTATACTACGCTTGATATAGATATAATATTCCAGTAAGAATATTTCTGGAGAATTGGGTAGGCATGGCGCTTTGCTAGAAGCCAACCTTGTCTTGTGAATCGGTAAAAACGTAGTACGAGGTACGTACGTGTTTGGATTATCCAACGACCGTATTTACTGCCAACATATCCGGAGATCTCTTGGGTCGCTTCCTGAAGATTCACCTATGACGTTTGATTCGAACCTTATTAATCTTGGATTAATTGCGGAGAAACTTTATCTGGATAAAATGCCTTATTAGGAGAGAGAGAGAGAGATCGATTAATTTGGAATTAATCGATAAAATAATATATTCGATATATTATTAAACGAAATTAGATTTCGACGCGGAATTAAAATCGGATTTTAATTCGGGCAAACGAATTAATTTAGAATTAATTCATTAGCGAACTGAATAGTAATTTCGCAAGGCGTAATTATTTAATTCACGTCGCAACGGAAATTCGTTAATTCGGAATTAACGAAACCGAGCCCGAAAGTGCTTGCGGACACATTCGTATTTTGAGTCGAGTGATATCCGCAAATCACATCATCGCGATATCTCATTACTTAATACGAATAGATGGTGGATGTATCTAGTCACCTTTGAGGGATGATACATTGTCTCTAATCTCAAAGTGTGGTAATGATGGCAAATGATGGATTTCATTTTGGAGGGAAAGCCATGCACGGTTTTGAAGGATTTTTTGCATTAAAAAATTCTTTTGGTAGAGATATCATATCACTTTTCATTTTCCTTTGTGACTCACGGTTTTTGGCATGCAAAGGGAACAAAAATTAAAAGTGAAACACTCTCCTCTTCTTTCTCTCTTGCTCACGCCGTGAGCTGCATACACAAGGCAGAAAATTGTTTTCTCATTCTCCAATTTTGCTAGACAAGCAAGGATCAAAAGAGGTGATAGGGAAACGCATTTGGAGCTTGGAATACTCAAAGATTTGAAGCTTCTCTCCATCTTCTTGCTTGGCCGAAACTTCATCCTTGGAGGCTCAAGGATCCTCATCACCATTTTCGTCACATAGCTTTGTAAGTATGTTTCCGCCATCCTTCAAGCTTTGCATGTATGTTTTTTTGTATTTCTATTGCTTAATCTTTCCTTGGGACTAATTATAGAAACCAACAATGGTATCATTGAGCTAGGTTTAAGCATGAAATACATTAGGGTTAATTTGGGGAAATTGATTGAAGCATGTTCTTGTGGAATTGGATGCTAAAGTATGCTTATATGTATGTTATTTGATATATTACATGATCAATTTTAACAAAAATGCATTGGATGATTTTTTCCCCAAAATGTTGTCTTGGCCGAATGTGGAGGTGCTTCCATTGGATTGGAATTTTTCATGCATGAGCTTATTTGATAACTTAAGCATGTTTAAATGTATGATATTTGATATAATACATGATTAATTTTGAGAAAAATGCATTGGATGATTTTTCCCCAAAATTGATGTCTTGGCCGAATGTGAGGCACTTCCATTAAGTTGAATTTTTGCATGCACAAGTTCATTGGATGATTTGAGTGTGCTTAAATGTTTTGTAATATGAAGTAATACATGATCAATTTTGAGAAAATTGTATTGGATATTTTTCCCCAAAATTGATGCATGGCCGAATGTGTAGGTCATTTGAAGATTTGGAATTTTTCATGCACAAGTTTATTGGATAACTTAAGCATGATTAAATGTATGATTTTGATGTAATACATGTTCAATTTTGAGAAAAATACATTGGATGATTTTTTCCCTAAAGTTGATGCTTGACCGAAAATTGAGGTCTTTTCACTATTATTGAATTTTTGCTTTCAAGTTCATTAGATGACTTAAAATCAATATGTATGTTAGATGAGTGATTCAATTGGATTGAAAAACAAATCGAACCGCAAAAATCTCTCTTGGCCGAATACAACATGACATGTTAAAGGACTTGATTTTTGTTCAAATAAATGTTAGACATGTGTTTTGAACAATTGATGAATAATAAATAAATTGGTATTTTTGAAATATTTGATTTAATGAATTAATCATGCAATTACACTTTAATCAATTGAAATTTAAAATTTGGAATATTAAAATTTTATTAATGGGCTTTTATGTTTAATTGGCCTTATGGGCTTGAAATTGATTTTTGGCACTTAAGGGTGATTCCTTATTTGGGCTTGGTAATGGGTTTGACCCACATTGACCAAAGCCCAAGCCTTTATAAATCAATTGAAAGCCCATCGGACTTTAATTAAACACACATTGGATGTTAGTTGGGCTTGGAGACCCATTTGATAAGATTTAGAATCTAATCTTTAAAAGCACATTAAAAGTGTAAACATTTAATTTGGAATTAAATAAATTGAATTAATATTGAATACGGCTTAAATTGGATTTAACGAGTAGTTCGATATAATTCATGAATTCGTACCTTATGTACTTATTCTCAACGAGTTGGACTCGCGCAAAATCAAACCGTTGATTGAACATTGGATGATCACTTAAACAAAGACTAATTAATTGGATTAGATTGGTTGTATAGCATGTCTTGAATGAATATACATGTATGTGATGAATGAATAGTGTATAGCGGATGGATATTAGAAGGGAAAGGGTAATTTTAGAAATTATTGTAAATTTAGAATTTATAAATTGGACCTGCGTGTCCAGCCTTATCTCTTTTATCTCTTTGTATTCTCTTCTCACCTAATTCCCCTCAATGTATATGAGGTTTCTCTTATTGTATTATGTAATTGGGTAGAAGTAGAATATTACTAGCGGGGAGTGGAAAGGGAGTGATTTGTTTTCTACGAACAAATTGTTTTACATATCCATCCGTATATCATTATTAATTTACTTTACGCACTTTATGATGTTTTAGAAGCATGTTAAGGGGTGTATGATGATGAGACCTAACAAAGATAATAAATTGGTTGCCAATTACGCAAAAATCCCTCAATCTATATTAAGCGATTATCCTTCCATTGAATGATTCTTGTTCAAGATCCAATTGGCATTGGTTTGTTGGCCAAAGTCAAGACCTTGTCAATTAGGATGTACTTGAATCATGAGAGTTTTGTTCCACATCGGTGTCTTGTCCAAGTTGTGATTTGTTGGCCAAAGTCAAGATCACTTCTTGTCCAACGACATTGATTACGAAACTATCCTTGTCAATGGGTCCCGCTTAACTGGAATCATTAGGTTTGTTGTGCCAAAGCCAAGGCCTAGATGATTCGGAGGATATGGTTAGAAAATGTGTTGGACAAAATGACCCATAGCGTCACTATTTGCACAGATCATTGTGTTGTTGTAGCAAATTAACTATGTGACAAGGAAATTGCACTCTCATCATTTGTGATTAGATCACCATAGATATATAAATGAAGAGAGGTCCCTATGATTAGTTCCTGGATTGAGATGATATGAGACAGTATCAGTCCACAAAGGATTAATCATTAAATATCCCTAGCCGTAGTATTATCGAGAATGGACATCGATAATGCGGAATAGGCTAGTATTGCACTTGTGTGCGTTGTGAGGGCACAACGGCATAGTTCTCATATATATAAGTGTTGGATACTTATGCAAGTACGATAGGAGGTCGTGTTTCACACGATGGTACGGGAAACAGCTTCGCTCTGGATAGACCCCTCGGAATCCCATGGTATTATGAATATGTGTCTATGGGAGGCCGAAATCAAGGTAGGTGTGTATAGTCCTAACCTGAGACTTACATCGCTAATGCTTACGACAATCGATATACTTTAGTTGAGGTCGTCTAGGACTGTAACCGGTTCTGTGTACGCCAATGCCGGGTATATTGAGAATCGTAGTGTATTGGATGTGATGTCAAGACGGAAGTATCACTCCAGTCATAGTGGAGATGATGTCACGCAGGATACGGTATTAGTGCTCTCAAGAGATGCGCATCCAATCGTGATATTATGACCAGGTCATGAATATCCGATTATAGAGACTAGTTACCTGACATCCGATATGTGTTTCGGACGGGGCAGACACTTATCCAGCCCCAGCCCTAGCATGTGATTATCCGATACTGGGCCGATATGCACAATACATTAGTATACTACGCTTGATACAGATCTTAATATTCTTAAATGGATATGTCCGGAGAATTGGGTAGACTTGGTGCTTTGCTAGGAGTCGACCTTGTCTCGTAAATCGGTAGAACGTAGTACTTGGTACGTACGTGATTCGGATACTCCGACGACCGTATTTACTGCCAGATTATCCGGGGATCTCATGGGTCGCTTCCCGATAATCCACCGATGACGTACAACTCGCACTCTTGAATAATCTGGGATTATACAGAAGAGAGAGAAAATTAATCTAGGATTAATAACGGAGATATTTTATCCGGATAAAATGTCGTCTAAGAGATAGAACGATTAATTTGGAATTGATCGATGAATTAATATATTCGATATATTAGAAGAAATTAGATTTTGACGCGGAATTAAAATTAGATTTTAATTCGGGCAAACAAGTTAATTTAGAATTAATTCGTTAGCGACGTAAATAATAATTACGCCAGGCGCAATTATTTATTTAAATTCGATTGAATTAACGTCGCGACGTAAGCTCGGTATTCGGAAATTCGAACCCGAACGCGTGAGTGCACGTGGGCCCACTTTCATTTGGAAACGTGTGGGGCCCACATGACACATGTCATTCTAATGCTTTGCATGTAGATTGTGTACATTGCACTCAATGTCATTGCATGGAGTTTGAGTGTTTGACACTCTAAGCCATTGCATGTTTTGTGTCATAAATTTTTATTAAATTTAATAAATATTATGGCATAAATATAAATTGATTTTTGGTAAATCATATTAATACAACACACAATCTCTCTCAAAATTCTCTCTTCCTCTCACGGCATGGTGGCCATTCTTCACTGGTTTTGAACCAGTTTGGGCGTGACTTTAGGGGAGCAAGAGTTGGGTTTTCATGGTGAAAACCGCAAGTGCTAGCACACTACGAGTATTGCGAAGGTGGTAGGGAGGTTCACCCATGAGGCGGGACTCATCCGAAGGAGTTTGGAGCTTCGTTTTGAGACCCGAAACTGCCAAGACAGTGAGCATGGACTGCTGCAGTGGGTTTACAAAGGCAGTGCGTTTTTGGGCATGATTCATCTTCAAATCGACATAACCGATCAATGTAAGTATTCCGCTATCTTCGTTGGTGTATTCACGCATGTTTTCATGTTTTGATTTGATCTTGGGACCTAGATTTTTACCAACAAAATGTATTAGATACGTTGGCATATGCAATATGTTTAGGACTTGGATGTCCACCTAACTGGATCTAGGAATTGGATTGGATCCAATTGATCTGTGAGATCTACCTAGTTAAATAGCATACAGCTTGTTGGCCAAAGTCAAGTTGTGTGTTATGTTATTTAACGGGATCCTAGCCCACTAGGAAATAGGATTTCCCGAGTTCTCAAAAGAGGGTTAGAGACTTGATAAAAATAGTGGGAGGCTAGTATTGAATTTGCAATTTCGTTCAAATACTTAGCCTTACGCGTCTTTCAAAATTATTTCGTTTAATTAATTAAAATTAGTTGGACTAATTCATTGTTATTTTTTTGTAACAGTTTGACTGTACCCATTTTTTCGTTAACTAGATAGTTGGACTATCGTAGTTGAGATGGCAAGCAAGTTAAGTGTCTGAGACATCATCATGGGTGACAATGTCTTCAAGGGCACAAACTTCGCTGATTGGGAAATGAACCTAAGGATAGTCCTTGGGGCTGAGAGGATGCTGTACACTATACAAACACCTCTCCCGCCTAAGCCCACTGATCCACTTGAGCTGGAGTTATGGAAAACTCACACAGCAGTGATGTGACACAGCTCAGGCTATTATGTTAGCTTCGATGACTCGGCACTTTCGTCGCCAAAATAGGGACTTGGATCCTTATAATATGATGGTTAGACTGCGAGATCTCCACCGCTCCAATAAGCGGATGGAGAGATATGAGTTGGTGAAGAAACTCTTCCGCGCCCGAATGACTGAAGGCGCACAGTTGAGGCCCACGGGGCTCAAATGATCACCGATATTGATGAGTTGGCCAATATGGGAATAGTCTTGGAGGCTGAGCTGACCGTAGACATGATCTTACAGTCACTTCCTGATACTTGGAACAAATCATAATCAACTACAAGTTGATGGATACGGATGACACTCTTGGAGAACTGTTATCCATCTTGAAAGAGTCTGAAAAAGAACTCCACAAAGGGGGCAAGCGCGAGGCGCACTTTGCATCGACCTCTCAGAGGCAAAGGCTGGGCTCAAAGCTACTGGAGGGGTAAGGAAGAACAAACATAAGAAAAAGGGTAAATGCAAGTTGACAAAAGCTTCTGGGAAGCCAAGGGACAAGTCTCAAGATGTCTGCCTCAACTGCGGCAAGAAGGGTCACTGGAAATGTGACTGCCGAATGGGGACGGGACGACACAAGGAGGATATCAAGGCAGGCAAGGCACTAGCCTCTGGTATGTTTGTTATTGAGATAAATATGACTACTTCTAGTTTTAAAATTGGATTTTTGATTCTGGTTGTGCTGCTCATATTTGTACTGACTTGCAGGATCTGCAGGATAGCAGGATGCTGGTTTCAGGGGAGATTGACCTACGAGTCGGAAACGGAACTCCAGTTACTGTTTTGGCTGTAGGGACTTTTGTTTTGGAATTGCCCTCGGGGCATATGCTTAAACTTTTGAACTGTTATTATATACCTAGTTTGACTAGGAATATTATATCTGTATCTTTGTTAACCCAGCATGGGTACACTTTTGTATTTAGAAACACTGGGTGTTATTTATATAAAAATGATGCAGAAATTTGCACTGCTGTTGCAAATAATGGCCTTTATATTTTGAATATAAATGTATCTCCTAAACATAAAATAACAAACAAAAATGCTCAAAAGGAGTAATCTAAAAGATGAAGCTTACATGTGGCATTGTCGTCTAGGACACATCAACAAGACTCGCATATCCACACTTTCGAAGAGTGGGTACTTGGACGGATTTGATCTTAATTCATATGATGTCTGCGAATCATTGTCTTTTAGGCAAAATGCCTAAATCACCTTTTAGTAGTAAAGGTGAACGTGCCACAGAACTGTTAGCCCTCGTTCATAGTGACGTATGTGGGCCCATGTCTAGCCAGGCTAGAGGTGGATATCATTACTTCGTAACCTTTATGGATGATGCATCTCGTTATGGTTATGTGTATCTAATGAGACACAAGTCGGAAACTTTTGAGAAATTCAAAGAGTTTCGACACGAAGTAGAAAAACAAACAGGCAAGAGTATTAAAACATTGCGGTCGGACCGTGGTGACGAATACTTAAGTTATGAGTTTCAAGATTACTTGAAAGAAAATGGTATTCTTTCACAGTGGACTCCTCCTGGAACACCGCAGTTAAACGGTGTGTCTGAATGAAGAAACCGTACCTTGTTAGACATGGTAAGGTCGATGATGAGTCGCACTGAGCTACCTATATCCTTCTGGGGATACGCTTTAACAGTGCAGTACTTATTTTGAATAAGGTTCCGTCAAAGTCTGTTGAACAGACTCCATTTGATATATGGACAGGGAGAAAACCAGGTTTCTCTTTCCTGAAGATTTGGGGATGCTGGCATATGTTAAACGTTTGGAAGGTACCAACTAGAACCCAAATCAGATAAATGCCTTTTCGTGGGATATCCTAAGGAAACCAAGGATATTACTTCTATCACCCACAAGAGAACAAAGTATTTGTGCTCTACATGCATTTTTCCTTGAGAGGAATTCCTAGATGCAGTGGTAAGTGGGAGGAAGTGGAGCTCGATGAAAATCGTAGTGATACTGTTCCTGGCAATGAATCAACGACGGAACATGAACAGACCATCCAGGATGAGTCTGTACCACAATCTTCATATACACAAGGACCGCGTAGGTCGGAGAGAGTCAGGACAGTACCTGAGAGGTATGGGTACCTGATCTCGCCTCATGTGGATATTAATCTTATTGAGGATAATGAACCGTCTACGTATCAGGAAGCAATACAGGATATTGATTCCGCTTTATGGCAAGATGCCATGAAGTCCGAGATGGATGGCAACGTACAAACGTACAAAGCTAGGCTTGTAGCAAAGGGGTATCGTCAACAATATGGTATTGATTATGACGAAACTTTCTCGCCCGTTGCCATGATTAAATCCATTCGGATAATGCTTGCAATAGCTGCATATTTCTATTACGAGATATGGCAGATGGACGTTAAAACCGCTTTCCTTAACGGAAACCTTTTGGAGGATGTTATATGCAACAGCCTGACGGTTTTTATCGTACCTAGACTTGCAAACAAGGTTTGTAAGTTAAATCGATCCATTTATGGATTGAAGCAAGCATCACGATCATGGAATCACCATTTTGATGAAATCATAAAAGAATATAATTTCGTACAAAACGAAGATGACCCTTGTGTATACAAGAAGGTTAGTGGGAGGCACTGACTTTTTATTGTCCTTTATGTCGACGATGTATTGCTCATAGGCAATGACATTCCTATGCTAACGTCGGTGAAAGCTTGGCTTTCATTAAAATTCTCCATGAAAGATCTGGAGAACAGCCTTTATTTGGGAATAAAGATCTACCGGGATAGATCTAGAAAGCTGCTTGGACTCTCCCAGAGTACATATATTGACAAGTGTTGAAGCGATCAGCATGGATCAATCCAAGAAGGGATTGATGCCGATGTTACGTGGTATATCTCTATCTAAGAACATGTGTCCTAAGACACAAGAAAAGAGAGATAACATGAGTCGGTACCGTTCGCCTCGGCATTCGGATCGATCATGTATGCCATGATATGTACACGACCGATGATGTCATATGCTTTGAGCATGTGCAGTCCTATCAGGCCGATCCAGGTGAAGGTCACTGGATGGCAGTTAAGAATATCCTTAAGTATCTTAGACGAACTAAGGATGCTTTCTTAATTTACGGAGAAGGAGATCTTGTGGTATCTGGGTATGCCGATGCTAGTTTCAAAAACCGACAAGGACGACTTCAAGTCGCAATCCGGGTACACTTTTTGTTTGAATACGGGGCGGTGAGCTGGAAATCTTCCAAGCAAGATACTTTTGCCGATTCAACAACTGAAGCGGAGTACATTGCTGCGTCGGAAGCAGCAAATGAGGCAGTTTGGATCCGAAAGTTCCTAATTGGATTAGGAGTAGTTCCATTAGCAGCTGAGCCCGTTCCATTGTATTGTGACAATAACGGGCTATAGCACAAGCTAAGGAACCAAGGTCTCATCAACGATCCAAGCATGTTCTTCGGCGTTACCATCTGATTCGGGAAATTATACATCGTGGCGATGTAAAGATCGAGAAGGTCGCATCAGATAACAACATTGCAGATCCGCTGACGAAGGCTGTTTATCCGCAAGTGTTTGAACGACATATCAATAGTTCAGGTATTAGATGCTTGAGTGACTGGCTATAGGCCAAGTGGGAGATTGTTAGACATTATGACCCATAGCGTCACTGTTTTGTAAATGATATTGTATTATTGTACAAAATTAACTATGTGATAATGAATTGCCTTTTGCCATTTTGTAAATTTTTACTTTGATATATTAATGGCAAAAGTCTGTATGATTAGTTCCGTATTGAGATGATATGAGACAGTATCAATATAAAAGGTTTAATCATTAAATATCCCTAGTCGGAGTATTATCGAGATCGGACATCGATAATGCGGAATAGACAAGTATTGCATTTGTGCATGTTGTGAGGGCACAACGGCATAGTTCTCATATATTTAAGTATTGGATACTTATGCAAGTGCGATAGGAGGTTGTGTTTTACCGATGGTACGGAAAACAGCTTCGCTCTGGATAGACCCCCCGGCGAATCCCATTGGTAGTATGTCTGCGTGTCTGGGAGGCCGCATCAGGGTAGGTGTATATGGTCTTAACCTGAGACTTGCATCGCTAGTACTTGCGACAATCGGTAAACTTTGGTTTTGTGGTTGGGGACTTTAACCGGTTCTGTGTTCACCACTTCTGGGTTTATCAGGAATCGTAGTGTACTGGGTGTGATGTCAAGATGGAAGTATCACTTCAGACATATGGAGTTGATGATCGCGCAGGACACAGAACTAGTACTCTATAAAAGGTTGCAACCGTCGGGACAATATGACTAGGTCAGGATTGTCCGATTTAAAGAGACTAGTTGTTTGATGTCCAATATATGTTTCGTACGGGGCAGACACACTTCCAGCCCCAGGCCTAACATGTGATCGTTCGATACTGGATCGATGTACGCGATACTACGGTATACTACGCTTGATATAGATCTAATATTCTAGTAAGAATATTTCTGGAGAATTGGGTAGGCATGGCGCTTTGCTAGAAGCCAACCTTGTCTTGTGAATCGGTAAAAACGTAGTACGAGGTACGTACGTGTTTGGATTATCCAACGACCGTATTTACTGCCAATATATCCGGAGATCTCTTGGGTCGCTTCCTGAAGATTCACCTATGACGTTTGATTCGAACCTTATTAATCTTGGATTAATTGCGGAGAAACTTTATCTTGGATAAAATGCCTTATTAGGAGAGAGAGATAGAGATCGATTAATTTGGAATTAATCGATAAAATAATATATTCGATATATTGAGTCGAGTGATATCCGCAAATCACATCGCGATATCTCATTACTTAATACGAATAGATGGTGGATGCATCTAGTCACCTTTGAGGGATGATACATTGTCTCTAATCTCAAAGTGTGGTAATGATGGCAAATGATGGATTTCATTTTGGAGGGAAAGCCATGCACGGTTTTGAAGGATTTTTTTGCATTAAAAAATTCTTTTGGTATTAGATATCATATCACTTTTCATTTCCTTTTTGACTCACGGTTTTTGGCATGCAAAGGGAACAAAAATTAAAAGTGAAACACTCTCCTCTTCTTTCTCTCTTGCTCACGCCGTGAGCTGCATACACAAGGCAGAAAATTGTTTTCTCATTCTCCAATTTTGCTAGCACAAGCAAGGATCAAAAGAGGTGATAGGGAAACGCATTTGGAGCTTGGAATAATCAAAGAGATTTGAAGCTTCTCTCCATCTTCTTGCTTGGCCGAAACTTCATCCTTGGAGGCTCAAGGATCCTCATCACCATTTTCGTCACATAGCTTTGTAAGTATGTTTCCGCCATCCTTCAAGCTTTGCATGTATGTTTATTGTATTTTTATTGCTTAATCTTTCCTTGGGACTAATTATAGAAACCAACAGTAATGATGTTGGATGATGTTAATTTAAGATTGAATTGGATTTAATTTTGAATTGAACAAAATCCCCAAAATACTTATGGTGGCCGAATGTAACATGCCCTATAATGTCTTGGATTTTTTGATTTTGTGACATTGGATGTGTATGAAATCAAATTGGATGTTGATTTAATGTCGATTGTGGGTTCGATTGGATTGAAACCAAATCGGACACAAAATCACTCCCTTGGCCGAGACTAAGTAGCATGTAAAATGGGTTTGTTTTTTTTTCATTTATGTGTTGGACATGTGATGATGATAATGAGCATGATTAATGGACTAATTTCATGTTTTGGAAATATTGATTTGGGTGATTAATCATGTAATGCACTTTAGGTAATTAAATTGCGGAATTGGATTCATGTAATTTAGTTATTTAGGCCTTAATTTGGATTTGGGCTTCTAATGTTGTAAATGGGCTTATTGGGCTTTGTTGTACAAAGTTGGATTTAGGCCAAATGGATTGGATCCAATTGGGCCCAAAGCCCCTTCCGTTAAGCCCAAATGCAACTTATAAACCTTAAAGTTTAATTGGCCTAATGGGCCTAAATTGATTTCTGGACTTATAGGGTTACTCATTGATTGGGCTTTGGTTGCCGAAGCCCACGCCTTAAAGAAATTAATTAAAGCCCATTAGACTTGAATTGAATTGACATTGGATGTTAATCGGGCTTTGAGACCCGAAACGATTAAATTTGGAATTTAAGTCGTTAAAGGTTTATTAAATAAAGTGTAATATTCAATTTGGAATTGAATAGTGAATTAGTTTTAAAATACATGTTAAATTGGATTTAATGATGTAGTTTAATTTAATTCATGAATTCGTACTTTGAGTACTTATTCGCAAAAACGAGTTTGACTCGACCAAAATCAAATCGTTGTTTGAACATTGGATGATCACATAATTATCAGATTAATTAATTTGATTAGATGGATTGATAGCATGCTTTTGTGTGAATACATGGTTGTGATGAATGAATAATGTATATCGGATGGATATTAGTCGGGTGGGGCAATTTTGGAAATTGTTGTAATAAATTCGATTTATTAAATTGGACCTGCGTGTCCAGCCTTATCACCTTTATTCTCTTTGTATTCTCTTCTCACCTATCCCCTCAATGTAAATGAGGTTTCTTTAGAAGTGTAGTGTAACGGGTAGAAGTAATACAAGTGCTAGCTTGAGTGAGAAAGTGAGAGATTTGATCTAGGATCAATGTGTTAAGTATCCATCTGCATATCATTATTATTTATTTTCATACTCGCTTTATTATGTATTTAGAATGCATGTTTAAGGGTGTATGATGATGAGACCTTAACAAAGATAATGAAATTGGTAGCCAATTTGCACGCGAAAAGCCCTCATCAAATATCATGCGTCTTTTCCTTCCATTGAGTGATTCTTGCTCAAGATCCTAGATTGGCATGGGTTGTTGGCCAAAGTCAAGCCCTTGTCCGTCGAAGATGTGCTTGAATCACGAAGCTTTGTTCGATATTGGTGTCTTGTCCAAGTTGTGGTTTGTTGGCCAAAGTCAAGACCACTTCTTGTCCATCGACATTGATTACGAAGCTTCCATGGTCAATGGGTCAAGCGCTTGACTGGGATCATCAGGTTTGTTGTGCCAAAGCCAAGGCCTAGTTGATTCAGAGGAAAAAGGTTAGGCTATATATTAGATATATTGGCATATATAAGATATATGTTTCGGACTTGGATGTCCACCTACCGGATCTAGGAGTTGGATGAGATCCAATTGATCTTAGAGATCTACCTAGTTGATTATCATACAATTTGTTGCCAAAGTCAAGATTGTGTGATATTTAACGGGATCCTAGCCCACTAGGAAACACGTTTCCCGAGTACTCGACAGAGGGTTAGAGGCTCGACGAAAAATAGTGGGAGGCAAGAATTGAATTTGCAATATTCGTTCAATTACTCGCCATACGCGCTCAAACAAATATCACTCGTCATATATTAAAAGTATTAGTTGGACTAATATTTAATGTTGTTTTATAAACAGTTGGACTGTATTATACTTGATTATATATAATTGGATTATATTAATCAATATATTTGAATTAATTAATTTCAGTTTACAGTTGATTTTATAATTGGATTATAGTAATCAATGTAATTGAGGTTAAATAATTTGGATTTATTTGATTATATAGTTGGACTATTATAATCATTATAATATATATAGTACCTGACAAGAGTTAAATCAAGTCCCAAAGATCACACAAACATGCATAAAAACGAGTTGAATACACAAAGGAGTAAGGCGGAATTCATACTCACATTGATGGGTTTGATGTAGGAAGAACAAGATGCGTTTTTCTTGCTTCATCATGCTCGGTTTTGGCTTCCAAGTGCAGTGAACTGCTCGGTTTGGACTGGTTTGGACTCCACCATTTTCGGCCATGTGAGACTCCATTGAAGCTCCAAGCTTCAAGCTCCAAAAATAAATCCAAGCTCATGAAGACACTTCCCTATCACCTATGTATCACTCATGGTGTGCTAGCACTAAGTCTTCTTCAATTTTGCTTCTCAAAAATCGGTAAAACCAGAAACAATTTTAAGCAAAATCGGCAGTGAAGCCGTGAAGGAGAGGAGAGGAAAAAGAGAGGGAAAAGAGAAAGACCGTGTCTTGCATGTTGGAGAGAGAGAATGATGAGTTTTTATATTTAATTTATTTTCCAAAAACAAAATAAATATATATAAATCATTATCATATATATCAAAAGTAAAAAGCAAAAGTCTATTAATGCTTTTTCTACTTTTTACTTTAAGTCACATCACTCAAAGTGACAATTGATTTGACGCATGATGTGACAAACGATTTGACGCTTGATGCGACTCGCGTGCCGCGCTCGAATTCGAAATGCGAATGCGCTCGCAATCACTCTCGGGCTCGGGTTCGCTAATTCCAAATTAACGAATTTTCCGTCGCGTCGTAATTAAATGATTACGCCTAGCGAATTCACTATTCACGTCGCTAACGCATTAATTCTAAATTAATTCGTTCGCCCGAATTAAAATATATAATTTTAATTCCGTGTCAAAATCAAATTTCGATTAATATATCGAATATATTAATTTTACCGATTA
>SKCR01024787.1:0-19797 GCA_019454045.1 Zanthoxylum bungeanum
TAGTCGCGTCAATCGTCAAATCAATTGTCACTTTGAGTGATGTGACTTGACAACTTGTCACTTTGATAAAGTGAAGAGATGTGATGTGAATAGTGATGTGAAATGATTGAAAGCTTTTAAAAGGCTTGAGATGGAATATAACATTATTTTATTCCTTGCCTTTTTGGCTTTTGAATTAAAGTTGAGTATATATCTTATTTTATTTACTTGGTAAAATATTAATAAGACATATATACAAAAGCTTTTTATTCTCTCTCTCTTGTACTTGGTACTGTTCACGGTTTTAGGCAAATGAGGAGCCAAAAACGTAACTCTTCCTCTCCCTCTCTTTTCTCTTCTCTCTTCACGGTTTCAAAGCCGATTTCTTCACAAATTTTTCTGGTTTCACCGAAATTTTGAGAAGTAAATGAAGGAGAGTAGTGCTAGCACACACATGGGTTGTATTATGGTGATAGGGAAATGAATTTGTGAGCATGGAAAAGCTTGAAGCTTGGAGCTTCAATGGTGACATCCATGGCCGATTATTGGAGCCTCAAAACAGCCCCCAACCGAATAGCTCACTGCACTTGGAAGCCAAAACCGAGCATGATGAAGCAACAAAAACGCATCTTGTTCTTCCTAGCATCAAACCCATCAATGTGAGTATGAATTCCGCCTTACTCCTTTGTGTATTCATATGTGTTTTTCATGCATGATTTGTTGATCTTGGGACTTGATTTGAATTCCAACAAGGCAGACATAATTCCAGCCCCAGGCCTAGTATGTGACATTCGATACTGGATCGTAATACGCAATACTACGCATACTTTGCCTGACACAGATTACATATTCCTTAAAAGAATATTTATGGAGAATTGGGTAGGCAAAATGCTTTGCTAGAAGCCAACCATGTCTTGTAAATCGATAAGAACGTGGTACTAGGTACGCACGTAACTTGTCCTCAATTTACACAAAATTAACATCTCTCTCCTTTCCTTCTTCATCATGGCCGAAACTTGGGCTCAATTTCTCTCTCAAATGCCGTGAGCCTAGGGCTCATTTGCTTCTTGATTTTGCTTCAAAATCAAAGGTGCTAGCACATCAAAGGAGTCATACAAAGGTGTTAGGGAAACCTATCCTTGAGCTTGGAATCAAAGATCGAAGCTTGGAGCATTGATTCAACATTCAAAAAGGAGCTTAGAGCATAACACAAGGAGCAAAAGTTTTGAACTCTTCGCCAACATCCAAGCCGATCAAAGTGAGTATTTTCTGCCATCTTACTTTGCGTATTCACATATTTCATATGCTTAATTTGATCGTGGTTTGACCTAGAAACCCAACAATGGTCTTAGAGCCATAATTGAGAAAGAAATTGAATTTAGGGTTCTTAATCTAAATTTGGTAATTTTGATTTGAGCATGATTTGATCAATTGTTTGTTTGAGTATGCTTATATATTGATAACTTAGAGTTATGTATGATCAATTTGATGAAAAATTAATTGGATTAATTTTCCCCAAATTTGGAGGCTTGGCCGAGAGTTAGAACCTTTTAAAGTCATGGTGATTTTGGAATTTTTAGACAATTGGATGTGTTTTAAAATGCATGGGATATATTAGTTTCTGATTTAATTGATTAAATCAAATTGATAGAAAAAGTCCCTAATTGCCGTGAGCATATGGAACATGAATGAATTGATTTTGTTTCAATTTGTGTTAGACATAAATTGATTAGTTAAAGCATGATTAATTAGTTTAATTGGTGTTTTGGAAATATTAATTTAACTAATTAATTATGGCTATTACACTTTAATTAATTAAATTGTGAAATTTGGAATATTAGAATTTAATTAATTGGGCTTTATTTGGAATTGGGCTAATAATGTTGTATTTGGGCTTAATGGGCTTGGTTGGGCCAATTTTGGTTTAGGATATTGGTTGGATCCAATTGGGCCTAAAACCATTTCCATAAAGTCCAAATATGATAATTGGGCCTTTAAAATTTAATTGGGCCTAATGGGCCAAAATTAATTTTGTGGCAAAGGGTGATTCCTTATTGCGCTTTGGTTGCCAAAGTCCATGCCTTAATAAATTAATTGAAAGCCCATTGGACTGTAATTAAATTGACATTGGATGTTAATTGGGCTTTGAGACCCGTAATGATTAGATTTAGAATCTAAGTCGCAAAGGCTCATTAATAAAGTGTAATTCTTTAATTTGGAATTAAATAAAGAATCAGTATTGAATACAAATTAAATTGGATTTAATATTGTAGTTTGATATAATTCAAGAATACGTACTTTGAGTACTTATTCTTAAACGAGCTGGACTCGCGCAAATCAAATTGTTGTTTGAACATTGGATGATCATTAATCAAAGATTAATTAATTGGATTAGATTGATTGATACATGCTTTGTGTGAATACATGGATGTGATGCATGAATAATGTATATCGATGGATATTAGATGGGTGAGGGCAATTTTGAAATTATTGTAATAAATTTAGAATTTATTAAATTGGACCTGCGTGTCCAGCCTATTACCTCTTGACTCTTTGTATTTCTCTTCTCACTTATTCCCCTCAATGTAAATGAGGTTTCTTTAGAAGTGTTATGTAATTGGGTAGAAGTAAGAATAGTGCTAGCGGGAGAGAGGAAATGGAGAGATTTGTTCTAGGAACAAAATATTTTAAATATCCATCCGCATATCATTATTAATTTATTTATCACCCTATTATGCTTTTAGAATGCATGTTTAAGGGTGTATGATGAGACCTAATCAAAGATAATTAATTGGTTGCCAATTACGCGAAAAACCTCAACAAATATTAAGCGTTTTTCCTTCCATTGAGTGATTCTCTCTCAAGATCCAAGATTGGCACTGGTTTGTTGGCCAAAGTCAAGACCTTTGTCCATCGCGGATGTGTTTGAATCATGAAGGCTTTGTTCCATATCGCATGTCTTGTCCAAGTTGTGATTTGTTGGCCAAAGTCAAGATCATTTCTTGTCCATCGACATCGATTACGAAGCTTTCCAAAGTCAATGGGTCACGCTTAACTGGAATCATTAAGCTTGTTGTGCCAAAGCCAAGGCTTAGTTGATTCAGAGGAAAACGGTTAGGGAATATATTGGATATATTGGCATATATTAGATATATGTTTCAGACTTGGATGTCCACCTACTGGATCTAGGAATTGGATGAGATCCAATTGATCTTAGAGATCTACCTAGTTAAATATCATACAGCTTGTTGGCCAAAGTCAAGGTTGTGTGTTATTTAACGGGATCCTAGCCCACTAGGACACTAGGTTTCCCAGTACTCAACAGAGGGTTAGAGGCTCGCCGAAAAATAGTGGGAGGCAAGTATTAAATTTGTAATTTCGTTTAGATACTTGCCAATACGCGCTCATTTCATTTTCTCGTCATTATTTAAATATATATTAGTTGGACTAATATTTAATTGTTGTTTTAAATTAATAGTTGGACTGTATTCAAACTATTCATTTATAGTTGATTACGTAATTGGATTATAGTAATCAAATATATTTGAATTTAACCAATCAAATAGTAGTTGATTATATAGTTAGACTATAGTAATCATTATATTCAATTGTACCCGAAATCGTTGATTGGATAGTTGGACTATTGGAATCAAGATAATTGAAAGATTAGCATTTAGAACATAATCCTGGGTGAAAATGTTTTTAAACGACTTTAATTTTCAGATTGGGAATAAAACCTCAAGATAGTCCTGTGAACTGAGAATTTTATTCTATTTGATAGAGTGACATCTCGGGCCTAAGCCCGAAGTTGAGCAAATAGTAGAGCATGAGCTTTGGAAGACTCATGTTGATGATAACTTTAGTGCTCAATCCTTTATACTTGATGCAATGACACTTTATTTCGTCGTCAAAACTAAGGATTAGATCATTATACCATGATGTTGAAATTAAAAATCTTCATAGATCTATTCTTAGATCTTGGAAATATAAATTGCAAAAGAAGCTATTTCGCTCACGTATGTCAGAGGGTACATCTGTCGATCACTAGGTATCGCAGATGATTGCTGACATCGATCAGCTAGGTTAGCTGGGCATTACCTACGTGGCAAAGACTACCAAGATTTGATGTTATAGTCTCTACCCAAAGCTGGGGCATGTTCATTATGAATCAAGAGTAAACTCTTGGAGAGTTGATGGCTATGCTCAAGGAGGCATAGCCAGAGCTTCTAAAATGGGCAAAGGCAAAATCATTACAGTCTTCTGGGAAGACAAAGGATATATCCCAAGATGTCTGCCTAAACTGTGGCAAATGGGGTCACTGGATGCATGACTGCCGTATGGACAAGGCAGACCTGAAGGAAGTGAAGGCGGGACAAGGCTCCGGCTTCAACCATGTTTTTCATAAACATGTTCACTACTGTCGTACATAGATATATGTATTGATGTGAGGGATCTGCTGATAAGCAGGATACTGACTTCAGATGAGATTGACATGCGAGTCGGAAACGGGACAAGAGTTGCTGTTTTATCGTAGAAACCTGAGTTTTGGAACTGCCATTGGGGCATGTACTTAAATTAGGAAACTGTTATAATATACCTAGTTTGACTAGAAACATTATCTCTATATCTAGTAAAACTCGTTGTGGGTATACCTTTATATTCTAGAACACTTAGTGTTTTATTTTATAAAGATGATATTGAGATAAACACATTAGATGTGAATAACAGTATTTATATTTTGAATATAAATGAAAATCAAACGTATAACATGACAAACAAATAGCTCAAACTGAATTAATCAGATGAGACTTATTTGTGGCATTGTTGTCTGGGACACATCAATAAGACTCGTATATCCACACTTTCAAAGAGTGGATACTAGGACGGATTTGATTCTAATTCAAATGATGTATACGAATCTAGTTTATTAGACAAAGTGCCTAAAACACCTTTTACTTGGTAAAAGTGTGAGTGCCACCGATCTGTTAGCCCTCGTTCATAGTGACGTAAGTGGGCCCATATCTAGCTAGGCTAGAGGTGGATATGAATACTTATAACCTTACGGATGTGGCATCGTATTATGGTTATGTGTATCTTATGAAACACAAGTCAGAAACATTTAGAGTTTCGACACGAAGTAGACAGACAGACCGGCTAAAGTATTAAACTATCACGGTTAGGCCGTGGTGGAAAGTACTTAAGCAATAAGTTTCTTGACTATTTGAAAGAGTATGATATTCTTTTATAGTGGACTCTTCCCGGAACACCTCAATTTGACGGTGTGTCCAAACAGAGAAACCGAATTTTGTTGGACTTGATAAGGTTAATGATGAGTCGCTCTAAGCTACCATTTTCCTTCTAGGGATACGCATTAAACAGTGCAATTCTTATTTTGAATAAGGTTCCATAAAAATCTGTTAGACAGATTTCATATTAGATATGAACATGAAAGAAACTGGGTTTTCTCATTACTGAAGATTTGGGAATGCTAAGCATATGTTTGGATGATACTAAACTAAAACCCAAATCGGATAAGTGCTTAATTTTTGGGTTATCCTAGGGAAACCAAAGTATAGTACTTATACAACTCATAAGAGAACAATGTAATTGTTGCTCTCCATGCGGTTTTCCTAAGAGGAATACCTATATGCAGTGGTAAGTGGGAGGAAAGTAAAACTCGATGAAAATCGGAGTAATACTGTTCTAGGCACAGATTCCTTAACGGAACACAAACAGTTCATCAGGGATGAAATTGTACCACAATCTTTGAATACACAAGAACCACGTAAGTCGGAGAGAGTCAGAAAATAACCTTGGAGGTATGGGTTTCTGATCTCACCTCATGAAGATGTCAATCTTATTGAGGAATACGAACTGGCTACGTATGAGGAAGTGATACAAGGTATCGAATCCTTTTATGGCAAAGTGCCATGATGTCCGAAATGGATTCCATGTATACCAACCAAGTTTAGACACTGGTTGTTGTACCGGAAGACATTGTGCCTATTGGTACTATATGAGTCTTCAAGGAAGACATACATAGATGGCAACATACAAATGTACACAGCTAGGCTTGTACAGAAAAGGTATCGTCATTAACATAGTGTCGATTACGACGAAAACTTTTATCTGTTGCCATGATTAAATCCATTTGGATAATGCTTGCTAATGCTGCATGTTTCATTTATGAAATATGGCAGCTGAACGTCAAAATCACTTCCCTTAAACAGAAACTTTTGGAGCATGTTTATAAACATCCTAACGGTTTTGACGTACCAAAACGAGCAAACAAGGTTCGCAAGCTAAACTGATCCATTTATGGATTGAAGCAAGCATCACGTTCTTGGAATTAACGTTTTGATAAGATCATAATGGTATATGATTTAATTCAAAACGAATATAATTCTTGTGTATTTAAGAAGATTAGTGGGAGCACACTGACAATGATTGTCTTATTTAATGATGACATATCATTTCTTGGAAATGACATTCCCATAATACAATCGGTGAAAGCTTTGCTTTCATGAAAATTCTCCGTAGACTACTTGGGAGAGACAACCTTTATTCTAGGAATAAGGATCTACTGGGATAGATCTAAAAGTTGTTGGCACTCTCCAAGGACTCGTACATTGAAAAGATATACGTGACCTGATGTCTCATAGGCTTTGAGCATATGGAGTCACAATCAGGCCAATCCAAGTAATAGTCACTGGATTGATGTTAAGAACATCCTTAAGTATCTTAGATGATCTAAGGATGCTTTATTATGCTATGGAGGAGGAGAACTTGAAGTGACTGGGTTCACCGCTGCAAGTTTCCAAACTGACAAAATGACTATAAGTCATAATAATGGTACTATATAGTTTGAATAACGGAATAGTGAGCTGGAAAACATCCAAGCAAGATACTGTTGCCGAATAAACAACAAAAGCGGAATATTGCTGCATCTTAGGCAGCAAAAGAAGCAATTTTGGATATGTAAAATTCCTAATTAGATTAGGAGTAGTTCTGTTAGCAGCTGAGCTAGGCTACATCACAGGCTAAAGAATTAATGGTCTCATCAACGATGCAAGTATATACTTCAATTATTTTATCTGATTCGTTGGATCATACATCGTGGCGATGTGATGATCGAATAAATCACATCAGATAATAACAATGCAAATCCACTGACGAAAGCTATTTCTCAGCAGAAGTTTGAGCGACCCGTACATAGTCCAGGTGTAGGACAATTGAGTGATTGGCTATAGGCCAAGTGGGAGATTGTTGGACAATTATGACCCATAGCATCACTATTTGTACAGAACATGGTGTTGTTGTACAAATTGACTATGTGACAAAGAAAATTGCTCTTTTATCATTTGTAATTAGATTACCAAGATATATAAATGATAAAAGTCCATATGATTAGTACTAGATTAATAACATATGAGACAATATTAATCCACTAAGGTTTAATCATTAAATATCCCTAGTCGTAGTATTATCGAGACTTGACATCGATAATTTGGAATTGACTAGTAATGCACTTGTGCGCGTTGTGGGAGCATAACCACATAGTTCTCATATATTTAAGTATTGGATACTTATGCAAGTGTAATATGAGGTTTTGTTTACCGATGGTACGGAAACAGCTTCGCTCTGGATAGACCCCTCAGAATTCCATTGGTAGTATGACTATGTGTCTATGGAAGTCCGAATCAGGGTAGGTGTATTTGGTCTTAACCTGAGACTTGCATCGCTAATACTTGCAACAATCAATATACTTTGTTTTTGGTCGTTCAGGGCTTTAACAGGTTCTGTGTACGCCTCTTTTGGGTATATTGAGAATCGTTGTGTTTGGGTGTGATGTCAAGATGAAGTATCACTCCAGTTATATGGAGATGATGATCACGCAGGATACGAAACTAGTACTCTTTAGTACTGCAGTAATCGGGTAATATGACTAGTTATCAGAGATCTGATATATGCTTCGTACGGGGCAGACATAATTCCAGCCCCGACCTAGCATGTGACATTCGATACTGGATCGTAATACGCAATACTACGTATACTATGCCTGACACATATTACATATTCCTTAAAATAATATTTCTGGAGAATTTGGTAGGCACGGTGCTTTGCTAGAAGCCAACCATGACTTGTAAATCGGTAAAAAAACGTGGTACTAGGTACGCACGTATTCAGATACTCCGATGACCGAATTTACTGCCAACATATACATGGATCTCATGGGTCGCTTCCCGAAGATTCACCAATGACGTATGACTCGAACATAATTAATCTGGGATTAATTAGATGAGAGAGAAAATTAATCTAGGATTAATTACTGAGAGATTTTATCTGGGATAAAATACTATTTGAAGAGAGAGAACGATTAATTTGGAATTAATCGATAAAATAATATATTCGATATATTATATGAAATTAGATTTCATAACAGAATTAAAATTGGATTTTAATTTGGGCGAACGAATTAATTTAGAAATAATTCGCGAGCAAAGTGAATAGTAATTTTGCTAGGCATAATTATTTAATTAAATTTGATTTAATTACGTCGCAACGGAAAATTCGTTAATTCGGAATTAGCGAACTCGAGCCGGGATGTGTTGCGGGCCCACTCGGATATTGAATCAAGTGGGGCCCACATGTCACACCACAAGTCACATCACTTGTCACTTTAATTAACTTTTTGGTGATGAGTTTTGGGGGTTGTTGGTGACTTGTCCAACACACCAAGTTGGTAAAGTGAATGACTTTTACCAAATATTATTTTTTGTTATATCATTTGATTTTTGGAAAATCAAATTACAAGTTATCACTTTACACAAAATTAACATCTCTCTCTTTCCTTCTTCATCATGGCCGAAACTTGGCCTCATTTTCTCTAAAATACCGTGAGCCTAGGGCTCATTTGCTTCTTGATTTTGCTTCAAAATAAAAGGTGTTAGCACATCAAAGGAGTCATACAAAGGTGTTAGGGAAACCTATCATTGAGCTTGGAATCAAAGATCAAAGCTTGGAGCATTGATTCAACATTCAAAGAGGAGCTTGGAGCATAACACAAGGAGCAAAATTTTTGAACTCTCTGCAAACATCCAAGCCAATCAAAGTGAGTATTTCTGCCATCTTACTTTGCGTATTCACACATTTCATTATGCTTAAGTTGATCTTTGTTTGACCTAGAAAACCCAACACATACCCCGCGTGCTAAACCCCATACCTGAGGTGTCGTGGTTGTGTCTCCATATCCGGAGTGCCATACCCGGCATTCTGATGATGTGTGGGCCTCAACCCTGGGACTCATCCCCAAAATTGATACTGATGTCGGCCTCGCCCCCAGACTGATACTGATGTGGGCCTCGCCCCCAAACTGATGCTGATGTGGGCCTCGCCCCCAAACTGATACTGATGTAGGCCTCACCCCCAAACTGATACTGATGTGGGCCTCGCCCCCAAACTGATGATGATGTGGGGCCTCGCCCCCAAACTGATGCTGATGTGGGCCTCACCCCCAAACTGATACTGATGTGGGCCTCGCCCCTAAACTGATGCTGATGTGGGGCCTCGCCCCTAAACTGATGCTGATGCGGATGTTGCATATCAACATGATGTATTTGCCTCTCACGAGATAATCCTGATGGCTTAAATATTTTTTCGTCCTCAACGGATGCTTCGTGTTGAAACCAGAGAACCTCAAAGTATTTAATACACCCAAATCCGATCGTCTGCATGAATGATCTGAACTAAACTCCTAGTTTGTGTGTGCCAAGGCTCTTTCACAGCTTAATCATTAAGTAAGCCAACTCGATGATTTTGTCTCGGAGAATTGGATCAGTGGGTTTAACCAACCGAGATGTCTTGATCATACTCTGTGATTACTTTTTCGTACTCAACATGATATGGTTTTTTTTTTTTTTATTTCGTCTCTTCTTTTCTTTCTTTTTCACTTTGAACTTTCTTTTTCTTTTTTTTTTTCTTTTTTTCTTTTATTTCTTACTCTTTTTTCGACACACTTACCCTTTAGGTAGCATTTCTCCCCATGGTGGTCCTAATACTCACCCATTGGTAGCTTCACGCTTATCGGTTATAGGTGGCTTATTTTTTCCTTTTCTTTTCAGAGATTTCTTCTTTGTTTCCAACCATATCATATATCGTAGCATAAGTAAACCAGGATGGACATATAGACAAATGGTCATTCACTGATCCACTATCTCTTCAACTAGTCATCTCGCTGACCACTCAGGCTTCTACTGCTAAGATTCCGTAATCAAGTGCTCGCGAGTCTAGCCGAGATTAACCACTCAGAATACCGGATGAGAGTATATCTCGCACTTATCGTTTCTAAGGTTTCACCCTACGGCAAACAATGTCATCACCGGACATATGCCTAACCATCAAAGACTTTTTTTTACTCACTCACTCCACGAAATTCTTCCTCTCCACTGCTGATAATGTGGGCTTCACCCCCTGGAATTCCTTCTCGACACTGATACTGATATGGGCCTCAACCCTGAGACTCATCTCTGAAACTGATACCGATGTGGGCCTCAACAATGGGACTCATCCCCGAAACTGATACTGATATGGGCCTCAACCCTGGGACTCATCCCCAAAACTGATACTGATATAGGCCTCAACCCTGTGACTCATCCCCGAAACTGATACCGATGTGGGCCTCAACCCTGGGACTCATCCTCGAAACTGACACTGATTCATTCCTGAAACTGATAACACTGTACTGTTGCTGCTTCTGGTTGGCTTGCCTTTGCCGCTTTCTTCTTTTCTTCTTTGAAACCTATGAATACAAAACAAAACAAAACATAAAAAGAATGAAAAATATGTTACGTGTGTGCATGCATGAATGAATTTCCTATTCCGTTCGGTTAGGTCTTCCGCCAGTCTTCTTGGTGATCGCTCGGTTTTCTATTCCTTAGGCAAAATACTGCTTCAATCTGTCTACGTTGATCGGCTCGGTGAACTCGTTCCCTTCCAAATCTGACAGCCTCACTGCCCTATTTCCCATTACTTTCTGGACTATGTAGGGTCATTCCCAATTAGGTATGAACTTCTCTTTCAGGTCTGTCATCGACGGCTTTGACTGCTTAAGCACCAGATCATCCTTTCTGATCTTGGTAGGACGCACCTTCTTGTTGAATGCTCGAGCCAACTTCTTCTGGTATATCTACATGTGATGCAAGGACTTCATCCGCTTCTCATCCAGTAGTGCTAACTGTTCAAATCTCTGCGAGGTCCATTCTCGTTCAGGTAACTCTGTTTCTGCTAATACCCACATAGACTGTATCTCAACTTCCACTGGCAGTACTGCTTCCATTCCGTAGACCAAAGAGTAAGGCGTGGCTCCTATTGCTGTTCTCACAGAAGTTATGTATCCCCACAGGGCGTACGGTAGCTTATCGGCCCAATCTTTGTAGTTCCCCGTCATTTTGGATAATATTTTCTTTATTTCCTTGTTGGCTGCCTCGACTGCCACATTTGCCTACAGTCTGTAGGGTGACGGCTTGTGATGTCCTATTCCGTACTTTTGTAGCATTGCCTTTGTTTCTCCTTGAAACTGGACTCCGTTATCTGTTACTACATGATGCGGCATTCCATATCGACATATGATGTTTCGGGCTATGAACTTCGCCATCTGCTTTGCTGTGACATTGCGAAATGACTCGGCTTCCACCCATTTCGAAAAGTAGTCTATTTCTACTACTGTGAAACGATGTCCATTCGATGCGTTCGGTCGAATTTCTCCGATCATGTGAATTCCCATGCTGAGAAAGGCCACAACTCTGACAGTCCATGCAACTGTATATGCGGCAAATGGTTCAAGTTACCGTGCATTTGATAATCGTGACAATGCTTTACCAGCTTTGCGCAGTCAGCTTCCATGATCGACCAATAAAAGCCTTGTCTTACTATTTTGTGGCACAAGTTTAATCCGTTCATGTGCGGTCCACATACTCCGGCATGTACTTCTTCTATTTCCTTCTGAGCCTCTTCTTTTTTCAAGCACTTCAGCTGAATGCCATTTTCCTGTCTCTTGTACAGTTCTCCATTCAAACTCACATATTGAGAAGCCACTTCTGAATGGCTATCTTGTCTTTTCTACTTGCTTCTTTCTGGAATTCCCCGTGTTCAAAGTATCCCTGAATATCATAGTACCAGGGTTGAATGCTTTTGTCAAATATACTCATGTCGTGCAGATTGAAAGGAAGGGACTCAGACGGGTTAGCGAAATGGACGTCTTTATTATTATTAAGGAAAAGATTCGAATAAGTAGACGAAGTCAATGTCCTTATTATTAATAAATGCTGGATCACTTTTGAATAAGATCAGGGAAACAAACATCTCCATAATTTTCAACTTCGTCTTCCCCCGTCTTCTTGCTTCCTTCGACCATCAGATTCTCCAAGTGCACTAGTTCTTTTTCCCTTTTACTTCCTTTTTGCAACCTCCTTCTAGTCAATGTCCGCGAAGTTTTCCCAGAAATTCCCCCTCTGTTCTATTTCACCTTTACCACTGCTGTCTCATATCCCCATGCGAGAAGTTTGGTGGTTATGAGTTTGGAGGACAAGGCTGTCAGGTAGGCCGGAGTTGATCATGTGGGTGGGTGGAGGTTTTCTGTGCATGTTGAGTTGCTATTTTTCTGGGTCGGATATTTTATGGGAATCAATGAGGTCTTGGATCTCATGCCTAAGGCGGGTACATTTGTCATTTGTGGCCTTTTTGTTGGTGGAAGTAACAATATAGGTTTAGGTCAAGGTAGGGTGGCACAAGGTTTGGAAGTGGTTTAGGTTCTAAGGGACTTAGGAGTCCTTGCTTTTTCAGCTCTTTAAATACCTCTGACAAAGGTCTACCAAGATTGGAGAATCGTCTGTTTCTGATAGGGGCAACGTCAGAGGGAGTGGGCTTGGTCCTTGAAGGTTCCCCAATGGTCTTTCTATTCTGGTTGCACAACTTTCTGTTATTGGCTATACGGGGTATGGTCAAACTGGCCACAACATTGGTCAAAACTTGCAACTGATCAGTAATTTTGGTTACTTTGGTCTCCAATTGATCCAGACGGGATCCCTCATTGATTGACTCGCTTATATTGGCTGACAGACTTTTGATGAGTCTTCTTTCTTTCCTAACCCAACGGGTATCTATGATGGCTTTTAGACACAAGGGTTAACATGCTGCATGTATGCATGAGGTGCATGAGATACGTGCGATGTATGGAATTTATAAGTCGACCCATTGTCATTTTAAAGCATTCAATCATACTATTGCGAGGTGCAAACTTGTCCCAGTTGAAAAGGCCCAATAGGTTTACACTTTTACGATAACATGGCTAAATAACTCCAAATGATAAGAGGCCCAAACACAAAATGGCCCATCGGCATTTCAGAAACTTTTGGCCCAATTGTTAAATGATACGAACTCGTCCCAATTTAAATGGCCCAACAAGTTCACATCTCTTGACAAGAAGTCCAACTGAATCCAAATGATGATGGTCCTCAACAAAATCATAAAGAAATAATTTCTATTGGTCATATAACTATGGTTCACATGTGAGTTTGTGGGGGTGTAGACAAAGGCTCCCGCTGACGAAGGATTGCCCACAACTAGGACTTCCCACTCAAGGGTTCAAGCGACCAAGTTATGGTGCGTGACTAACTCTCAAATAGATTTCCTATTGTAGATTCCCCAAAGGGAGGGTGGAGCGAACTCTCTTAAATACCCAAGCCTCTTAGGCTCTTATCACCTTGGTGACAGGAATAAAAAACAAGTCCCTAAAATTAGTCTGTCACAGTGAGCTGCGGGTAATGATTATCTAGGTGCCTTCATAGCTTTTCCTTATAGAAAAAGTAGTGAATGAAGGAAGAAACCAAACCATTACCTAGCTTTAATAATGCTTTTGATTAAACCCCTTCAACCCATGGTAGGCACGGTTAATTAAAGTACAAATCATTAACATTACAAGGTATTATTTTGTGGCTGATTCTCTATCCCCAGTGGAGTCGCCAGACTGTAGGACACAAAAATTGGCGACGCTGTTCCAGGCTCGCGACCCGATCGGGAGTACGGAGTAACCCACGGGGGAGCTAAACCGGAGAAATAACATGGAGTCGCCACCCATTGTGAACTGGTAAAATGATTTAAGGCCGCACCCACCCCTCGCAAGGGAAGACCTCAAACCGTTGGGTTCGGAATGGTCCCTTACTTATGCCACTTGTAATGAATGGATTTGTGCAACAATCTAACCAAGTCTACGCAACAACAACCTACATCTAAGTTTGCATACTACCTATATCTAAGTTTGCATACTACCTATATCTAAGTTTGCATGCATACAAGTAAGTCGAAATAACGGTAAACATACAATTTCTTGAACATATTAAATAAATAAATGCGAAAAGATAAATAAACAATAACGGTAAAAGCAAAAATATTAAAAGAGCTAACTAAGCATATGATGGGGAAAGAAATAACTAAGAAAACAAACATGCATAAAACATGATGAAGGGGTCTGTCCAGTGCGTGCGCATTCGTGTAGCGTTCATAAACGCGTTCGAATGGTAAACAGAATGCACGCATTGGAGTAGCGTTTGATAACATGTTCGAACGAGACGAGGCAGAATGCATACGTTCGTGTAGCGTTTGATAACGTTTTCGAACAGAATCATCAAAAAACGATACCTCTATTCACATAAACACCTAAATCATGCATAAAATCACATAAAAACCTAAATCATGCATAAAAACATACTAAACAACTAAATCATGCATAAAGGAAAATAACGTACTAAACGATTAAATCAAGAATAAACATGAGATTGGATGAAATGAAATATGTGTGTCTCCCATGTACAGACTGCATTACCGTCTATTCAGATTCAGCTACGGAATTTACGTCTGGATTTCCATCCGATATACCACAAGAGATAATGCATATTTCATTCATCCCATGGCCACGACATTCATGAATCCACAATACACATGGGAATAAATAATAACAAAAGAACGGGAATAAATAAAAAGGGTGCCCTCAGGTCTAACCTCTTAAGTCGTCTCTTAGAAGTGCGTTATGCGACCGTCGGAAGGGTTAATGCTCCGCAACTCCTCTAGTTCACTGGTTCGTTATTTTCCTTCGTCACCTTGCTATTTCGGGCTGTTGTTTCCTCTGTTTTGGGCTGTTTCTGGTCATGGTTTTGGCTTACTATTTTACAGTAATTAGGGACTATTTTTTAGGTGGTTTTTACGGTAGTAGAGTGCAGTTTTCAGTGCAGTTTTTTGGTGGTTATAGGGCTGTTTTTCAGTGCAGTTTTCGATGGTAAATGAGGATGTTCTATGAAGAATTTCGGTGATGATGGGGTTGTTTTTCAGTTTAGTTTTCGGTGGTATAAGGAGGCTTGCTTTAGGCGTGAATGCTTGGAGAATTTATGTATGTTATGCGTGAATGTCTAGGGGTCTGAAGGGTTGGTTTAGTCTTCTTTTTATAGGTAAGGGTTGGGGTTATCTTTATGCGAATAGGGAAAGAATATTGGGTAATTATGAGAAATTTAATTTATGTATCATAAGGAAACGATCTCTTTAATTTAGGAAGGTAATTTGATTTAGTTTGATTTTATTTTATTTAGTTTAGGAATGAGATTTAATTTAATTAGGAATGAGTTTTATGGAATTTGATTTGATTCTTTTAATTCGGGAATGTGATTTAATTCAATTTGATTTGATTTCCTTAATTTGGGAATGTGATTTAATTGGATTTCAACATGTGTTTAATGTGTGGATTTATTATTTTGGATGTGTTTTAATGGGCTTGGGCGTGAGCTAAGGGGATTTGGGCGTGGGTTTGGTTATTTTTGGTGGGCTTGGTGTGTGTTGCGGGGGTTTTGGGCCAAAGATGTATGGCTTGAGGGGGGTTTTGGATCAAAGATGTGTTTTAAAATAGAAGTCCAACGAGTGAACCCACAATTAAGCAAATGAATTTAGTCCAACAAGATATGGATTTCTGACTTTTCCTTCCGACATCCCTTTCCCCCGACTTCCAAAACTTAAAGAGGAGTGCCTCCGTACGAGACTCATCATCGGGACTTATATGCAAAAATGCAGTGCCTACAACGTGTGATTCATTCCCGAACTGCTGATAATGTAGGCCTCGACCTTGGGATTCATTCCCGAAACTGCTATTATTGTGGGCCTCGACCCTGGGATTCATTCCGATACTGCTGATGATGTGGCCCTCGACCCTGGGATTCAATCTCGAAACTACTGATAATGTGGGCCTCGACCCTGGGATTCATTCGCGATGCTGCTGATAATGTGGGCCTCGACCCTGGGATTCATTCCCGATGCTGCTGATAATGTGGGCCTCGACCTTGGGATTCATTCCCGAAACTGCTGATAATGTGGGCCTCAACCCTGGGATTCATTCCCGATGCTACTGATAAAATGGGCCTCGATCCTGGGATTCATTCCCGATGCTGCTGATAGTGTAGGCATCGACTCTGGGATTCATACCCGAAAGTGCTGATAGTGTGGGCCTCGACCCTGGGATTCATTCCCCAAACTGCTGATAGTCTGGGCCTCGACCTTGGGATTCATTCCCGAACTGCTGATAGTGTGGGCCTCAATCCTGGGATTCATTCCCGAAACTGTTGATAGTGTGGGCCTCGACCCTGGGATTCATTCTCAAACTACTGATAGTTTTGGCCTCGACCATGGGATTCAGTCCCGAAAACTACTGATAATGTGGGCCTCGGCCCTAGGATTCATTCTCGAAACTGCTGATAATGTGGGCCTCGACCCTAGGATTCATTCCCGAACTACTGATAGTTTGGGCCTCGACCTTGGGATTCATTCGCGAAAACTGCGGATAATGTGGGCCTCGTCCATGGGATCCATTCACGATGCTTCTGATAATATGGGCCTCGACCTTGGGATTCATTCCCGATGCTGCTGATAATGTGGGCCTCGACCCTAGGATTCATTCCCGAACTACTGATAGTGTGGGCCTCGACCCTGGGATTCATTCGCGAAAACTGTGGATAATGTGGGCCTCGTCCCTGGGATCCATTCCCGATACTGCTGATAATATGGGCCTTGACCCTGGGATTCATTCCCGATGCTGCTGATAGCGTGGGCCTCGACCCTGGGATTCATTCCCAAAACTGCTGATAATGTGGGCCTCGACCCTGGGATTCTTTCCCGAAAACTACTGATAATATAGGCCTCGGCCCTGGGATCCATTCTCGATGCTGCTAATAATATGGGCCTCGACACTGGGATTCATTCCCAAAACTGATGATAGTGTGGGCCTTGACCCTGGGATTCATTCCTTAATCAAATCCCTTCCCTAATCAAACACCAATTAAAATATTCACTCCCTAAATTAAACCCATCTTTTCCTTTCATAAACCAATCAAAACACTTCCCTTTTTTTGAGGATTCTCTTCCTTACCTAGAAACCCTAGCAAACCATTATAAAAAGAAGCCTAAAGTAACCTTTCACACCCTAGCTCATTCTCACAAAAACACATAAGAAAATAACCTAGCATTCAGACCCAAGGTAAAAAAAGCAAGAAGCAAATAATTCTCTCTTCTCCTCCTCCCTACCATCACCGAAACACTCTTCCAAAACAGCAAAAGAACATCACCAAAACACCCCATAAACAGTAAACATCACCACTGCAAAACACCCTGAAAACATAGCCCTAATTCATGCACCAACAACCTTAAACACATCCCCAATTCACGCCAAAAACAACACCCAAAACTGCAGCCCAAACAGGCGAAACCGCAACCCCTAATACCCTCAAAAAATGCAAAAATAGTCCCTTAATACAGTGAAAACTGTGACCAGAAAATACAGTGAAAACAACAGCAAAACAGAGTAAAGGCAACAGCCCAAACAACAAAACAGCGAAAGGAAACGTTGAACCAGTGAACCGGAGGAATTGATGAGCATCAACCCTTCCGACAACCGCATACCGCACTTCCGATAGACGACTAAAGAGGTTAGACCTGAGGGCACCTTTTTTTATTTATTATCCTTTATTTTCATTTATTTTAGTACTTTATTTCATGTGAGTATTATGGATTGGTGCATGATGTGATTTCCGGATGAACGGAATATGTGTTCTCTCTTGTGGTATATCAGATGGAAACCCGGACGTAAATTCCATAGCCGAATCCGAATGGACGGTATTGCGGTTTGCACTCAGGATACAATGTCACGTACCACTTGAGAGATTCAATGTTTCGTTTCATCCAACCTTGCGTTTTAAGCATGATTTAGTCGTTAGTATGTTATTCCTTTCTGCATGTTACTTATTTATGCATGGTAATGTAATGCGCATGGGCTAGCTAGGGTGGATTAAAGGTCCTCCGTTTTTAGGGATGAAAAGTCAAAGGGCTACTTTTGCCACGATGCTTTGCCGCGCCGGACGAAGTATGTTTGATCGAATGTGAGATATGTTTAATCGGATATACGGAGTTCCATATTATTGTCTCATTTAATTGTATGCATTGTAATATAATGCGCATGGGCTAACTAGGGTGGATTAAAGGTCCTCTATTCGAGGGAAATGCCTGAAGGCTACCTTTACCACGATATTTTGCCGCGCCTTTTATTATGTCATTTACCCTTTTGCATATCATTGCTTTATTTACGCATGCATTGCATTTTAGTGCGCATGGGCAAACTAGGGTGGATTAAAGGTCCTCTATTCGAGGGAAATGCCTAAAGGCTACCTTTACCACGATGTTTTGCCGCGCCGGACGAGGTACACTCGATTGAACGTGAAATATGTTCAATCGGGCACACGAGGTCCTACATTGTGTATTTGTTCACCCATACATGTGTTTGTAAGGGTTTTAGGGGCAAAATACGGTAACCCAGCGGAAACGAGGAAAATCATAATTTTTCCGATTTCAAAACTTTTTCACGGATTTATAAAATAAACTTATTTATTTTATTATCCAATAATTAAATTATTAAATAAAACACTATAAATCAAATTTATGTGAATTTACCAAATTACCCTTAAACGTCATATTTTGTTTATTTTAATCCGAAATTGTTCGAAACAATTTTGGATGATTCTAAATCATTACATATTTGAATTTAACATGTCATACACAATGAAATTCCATTTGCATCAAAAATTTCACAAAAATAAGCCTAAGGCCGAGAGCCTCCTAAAGGGAATAATTGTGCATTTTGCACTTCCTATGCTCAAAACACATCAAGGCAAAATCAATCAACCCAATATTTTACATGCATCATATACACATCCAAATAAACCATATAAATGAAAAGCCCCAAATTTGGAAGTGGTCTTAAACCCTAATTTTTCAATTTCTTCAAATTGGATAAATTAGACCAAATTAACAAAATCCAATGCTTCGATCATGTTTCTTCCATTACAATCAAGCCTCACCATAATGAAACAACTATAGAACAATTATAGGTCATTTAAGAGTAGGTCAATAACTCTATAATGGCAACAAGGTTCTAAAACCATGAAAAGAATGTTTACTACTACACTAGTAACATTCTACCAACTTAATACATGCTTAACCACTTCATCAAACTTTCATCCATCAAGAACACAAAGAATAAATAATAGAAAAACTTAAGAACATCACCAAGTGAAGCCCACGACAAGAGGAACAATTTTATCTCTAATGGAAGGTTGGAAATACTTAATAAATTCCAAGCTTTTCTTGGATTTTTCTTTTTCTTTCTCTCTACCTTTTTTGCTTTGTTTTAATGGAGTTTTGATAAAGTGTATTAGGTTGTCTAAACCCTAAAATAAA